>JZLH01S0108661.1:11596-27263 GCA_001188425.1 Eucidaris tribuloides | reverse complement strand
GAGATAAGGGTGGAGTACTGGGGTGGGGGAGGGGTGGGGAAGGGGTATTTAGAGTGGGGTGAGGTGGGTGGGTGTAATGGCAATATGGGACTCTTGGGGTAGGGTGAGGTAGATGGGACATTTTGACTTCATTATGAGATGTAATTGTACTTACTGTACTTATTTTGTTTATAGAAAATAATTGAATGAATAAATTAAATGTTGAATAGGTGAATAAATAAATAATGATGAATGTTTATATAATAAATAAATTAATTAAATAATAAGTAACTATTTGATGTAAATAAATAAATGAATGAATAAATAAATAAATAAAAAGTAAAGAATGAAACTAAATAAATACATAAAAGATTTGCAGATAACTTAATATACCCTTTGTTTGATAAAGTATCCCTGTTTGGTTCACACACAAAACAGTGAGCTTGTCACTTCCCATTCAGCAGAGCAGTTGTAAAACAAGTTCCATCATATCAAATGACTATTAGTTTCTGCTAAGCATACTTAAAATTCCACTTACAATGATTAATGAAGCATTATTCATAACTTTAATTTGCTCTTGTGCCCTTGCAGTGCAAACGTCTGGAGGGTGGTATGGCCAAGCTGGTCGAAGCCAGCGTCCAGCTGAATGAACTCAACGAGAAACTGGCTGTTCAGAAAGTGGCTTTGGCAGAGAAGAATGCGGCCTGCGAGAAACTCCTGGCCGAAATCACAAGCCGTACCTCACAGGCCACGGAGAAGAAGGAGTTTGCCGTGGCCAAGGGGAAAGACATCGAGGAACAGAGCGTAGTCATCAAGGCAGAAAAGGTAATGAGTTAGTTGGAAGAAGATGATTTTGTAATCAAATATTTGTTAGAAAATGATGCAATCGTGAAATAGAAGCACTAATTGTTGTATGAAGTAATTATGCTAATTTCAGCTTAATTCAATAGCAGCTTCATAGCATTTGCTGTCGAGTTTAATTCTACTTTTAATGCCCCGCACAGGAACACACTTTTGACATTGTAAATGATTGTGCACTACCTTTGACATTGTAAATGATTGTGCACTACCTTTGACATTGTAAATGATTGTGCACTACCTTTGACATCATTTATCTCCCTTTCCCTGATGATGGTTCATACGACTCCAAACTTGTGAGTGATGTCTTAAATGGGTTTATTCCATCCATGCTAGGCAAATAATGCACAATTTTAAAGCATTGTGTCTCTACTTTAAGACCACATGAAAAAGAACATCTTATTTTTAAAATTTATTGTGCATTTTGTGGCGACGGGTTGTGACAGATGATGCTAATTGTCATGTTCATTTCAGGCTGATGCCGAGGAGTCATTGGCAGAAGCTATGCCAGCTCTGGAGGCTGCTAGGGAGGCCCTTTCAGACCTGGACAAGTCATCCGTTACTGAAATCAGGTATAGACTCTTTGTACCTTAGCAATTATGTCTGTCACTATTGTTAGGTACGTACTGTATTTTATGTTCACATCTCTAATTAATAGTGTCATATCTAAGGCCGTCATCAAGGCTAATTTCTCGGTCCGACTCCCCAGGACAAACCCTGTAGAAAGGTTTTGTTTTGGGGCGGCCTCAGACTCGAAACCTATAGTCTCGGATACAATGCTGCTTATTAAAGTGGTGATGGTGGTTGGGAGGGGGGGGGGTGGTAGATATACAGTACTTCATATGACGTTATCTTTACTAGTAGAATTCCTTAGTATTTAAAAAGAAAAATGATACAAATATCTCAGATGTATGATCAGAAAAGTTTCAAAATAGTAAAGTGCACACTTCCATCACACTCGGTTAGAGCAGAATAGTTCCAAACATCTTATTTAATATCTCTAAGTCCTTTGTGAAAAGTGATTGGAAAAGTGTCAAAATTGGAATAAAAGGAGGGTTTAATTACCAACGTATCCACAAAATATGACATTGATTCAAGTGTGCAGGCATAATTTCTTATATCATTTTGTTTCCACTAGTCAAGCTTACTTATATTGGGAAAATGTTCACCACGTTTAACTGAGAAGCAACGTCAAATATTTGCAAAATATTGTCAAATCTCCAACTCGTCTTTACTCTTCCTTTGAGGTTGGCAGTTTACAGCATTTTTTGTACATCCATAGAAACCTGGCGGCTGTTTGAATTGATTATTGCTTGTTGGGACTGCAACCCTCATACCTACTTGCTTTTCCTTTCCCCATCAGGGCATTTGCCAAGCCCCCCAAGGCCGTCCAGATGGTGTGTGAGTGCATCGTGGTGCTGCGTGGCATCAGGGAGGTGTCCTGGAAGTCAGCCAAGGGCATGATGGCTGAGGCAAACTTCCTCAAGTCACTGACAGAGATGGACGTGGATGGCATCTCCCAGACTCAGGTAAAGAACTCAATCAATTAATCAATCAAGCAAGCAATCAATTAATCAATGAAGCAAGTAGTCAATCAATCAATCAATCAATCAATCAATCAATCAATCAATCAATCAATCAATCAATCAATCAATCAATCAATCAATCAGTCAGTCAATCAATTAGTCAATAGATCAATCAATCAATCAATCAATCAATCCATCAATCAATCCATCAATCAATCCATCCATCAATCCATCAATCAATCAATCAATCAATCAATCAATCAATCAATCAATCAAGCAAGCATGCAATCAATTCAGATTTAAATTCTTTATCAAATATAAAAACAGTTCACATACAGTATATATGATGCATGAAATTAAAATTTGAAAATGGTTGTTTATTGAAAAAGAAATGGGACACACAAGAAAGTTAAGTCCCACTATACTTGGTATTTGCGTTTCTATTGTTAATGATAGAAGTATCGTACTTTTCTTTTATATCCGCACTACAGAATAATACTAAAATGAAGTTTTTTGAGAAGTTCAAATAGCAGGAAAATTTTGTTCATAATCTAACGTCTGAGTATTGAAATGGAAGACAGTATGCATGTTTTGTAATTCTTTACGTAAGCCTTTCAGCATTGTTGCCATGAATTACATTGTAATTTCTATCTCCCCGTCTCACATCGGTTTTCAGGTCAAGACTGTCAGGAATTTCTTGAAGGATCTGGACACCACCTTTGAGGAGATGAAGAACATCTCGGTGGCCGGGGCGGGTCTCTTCAAGTTTGTGTCGGCCGTCATGGGCTACTGCTCTGTGGCCAGAGAGATCAAGCCCAAGAGAGAGAAGGTATGAAAGGGTAGTATTCAAAGTAATATACTAGCATGATGAAGTGGAAATATCATGATTGAACTGAGAGGTTTTAGACTATTATTTGGTATAAGCTAAACAGTGGAAAAAGTAAACATTAGTTTATAAGTATAATTTGATGATGATGACTAGTAGTAGTAGTAGTAGTAGTAGTAGTAGTAGTAGTAGTAGTAGTAAAAGTAGGAGTAGTAGTAGTAGTAGTAGTTATAGTTGTAGTAGTAGTAGTAAAAGTAGCAGTAGTAATAGTAGTAGTAGTAGTAGTAGTTATAGTTGTAGTAGTAGTAGTTGCAGTATAACTCTATGTGCAGATTATGGCAAATTCTTTTGTTTCTCTCCTATTATACCGTTTCACGTCAAAGGCATGAAATCTCATTTGCACCCCTCCCCCAGTACACCAAACTGCCACTTATGAAATTAGGCTATTTATGAAGGACATGTCTGTGAAATTTGAAGATCAGTAGTTACATAAAATTTGAAAATACCCTCCAAACCAACCACCAGTGTGTTTTATGCTACAAATTTTTAATTCTTCAAGACATACTCAAATCAGGGTCTAACGGTCTCACTATGATTCCACTAAAACTGCGTTTCTTGCCCCTATACTTAAGTAAAGATTCTATCATGGTATTTTACTTTTCCATTTTTCTTCTCCCTGTCAAAACTTGACAGGTGGCCAGGCTAGAGAAGACCTTCTTCCAGGCCAAGCGAGACCTGGACCGCATCAACGCGGAGGTGTCATCCCTGGAGCAGGAGCTGAAGGAGCTGGGCCAGAAGTACGAGGATGCCATCCGGGAGAAACGCCAGCTCCAGGAGGAGGCTGAAATCATGGAGAGACGTCTCATCGCCGCTGACAAACTCATCTCGGGTCTCGGCTCCGAGAATGTCCGGTGGGTAGGAGGGATGGAGTTATCGATATAGAAATTAAATCTGGAATTTTGGATTGAATAATAAATCCAGAAATCTTTAGTAAAATTGATATTCACAAACATAGCAATAAACAAACATTCAAGCAACAAGCAAACAAACACAGAACATTACGATTTTTTTCTGACCCAAATGTGCCTTGATGGGTGGTGGTGGTGATGATGTTGGTGATGATGGTGATGATGATGATGATGATGATGATGATGGTGATGGTGATTGTGATGATGATGGTGTTGATAGTGGTGATAGTGATGGTAGTGATGATGATGAAGGTGATAAATGGTGACGACGTTGATGAAGATGGTGATGATAATGCTGAAAGTGATGACGGGGATGATGAGAGTGGCGATGATGATGAATTTGATGGTGATGACAATGACAGTGATGATGATGATGGTGGTGGTGACGGTGATGATGATGGTGATGATGGTGGTGATAGTGGTTGTGATGGTGATGATTCTCTAGTTTTATACTCTTCCCCATTGCTACTGAATAAATGATAAAGTAATGACTTAACCGGGATGTCCTGTCCATTATGCCACACCCAGTTGGACCAAAGACCTGGAGGAGCTCAAACAACGTCGGATCCGTCTCCTGGGTGACTGCCTGGTCTCGTCGGCGTTCCTCAGCTATGTCGGGGCCTTCACCTGGGACTTCCGCAACCAGATGGTGTACTACGACTGGCAGCATGACATCAATGAGAAGGGGATTCCCCTCAGCGAGAATTTCAAGGTGGAGAACCTCCTGACGGACGATGTCGAAATCAGCAAGTGAGTGTCATTCAGGTCCTGTAGAGGAGACAAGAAAATCTGTGATTCTGGGTCCAGTGGCTCATCTGCAGGATCACAGGGGACACATTCCCTGGGCGGCACTTTAGGCGGATGCAAAAAACACAAATAGAGAAAGAGAACAGGGGAGAAAAGAAAGAAAAATTATGACCAAAAAGTATTAAGTGCATTTGCGAAAATAGTTTTATAGGGTTAAAATCTTTGTGTGTACACTAAGGCACCCACACTACACGACTTTTGTCGTCACGCTGCACCGACTTTGATCCGAAATAAAAACAAAGCTTATATTTCGTACACGCTGATTTTATAATCAGCGTGTACGAAATATAAGCTTTGTTTTTATATTTCGGTCCAATCGGTGCAGATCGTTATACGACAAAAGTCGTGTAGTGTGCGGGCTTTAGTTATCTGGCCATCATCTCCCAATCTCTCTCTTTTCTGGATCATGGACCTGCCAGTCACTGCCAGAATTGGAGACACCTTTATCAGAAGTGTTATTATAAACACTGACACCTGTTGAGTATCAGGGAAACAAAATAAAGTGTCACTGGTGTGGGGCCTGTTTGCAATTTGTGTATGGTCTGGTATCCATGATCTGTAATACAACTGGATTGATAGATAATGATGTGCATGTCTCAGGGAAACAAGAAATAAAGTGTCACTGGTGTGGGGCCTGTTTGCAATTTGTGTATGGTCTGGTATCCATGATCTGTAATACAACTGGATTGATAGATAATGATGTGCGTGTCTCAGGGAAACAAGAAATAAAGTGTCACTGGTGTGGGGCATGTTTCCAATTTGTGTATGGTCTGATATCGATGATCTGTAATACAACTGGATTGATAGATAATGATGTGTGTTCCTCCCCCCCCCCAGGGAACTTGTTAGAGAGTATGATATTTGCACATTTTCTCCCTTATCCGGCCTTGTCACCCATCCATCCTGACAGGGTGAGAATGACTTGGTTTATCTTGCTTGATGCGCCTCCTTGGCAGCTCAGCTAGGAATACGCCCCAGGGAGTGGAAATGGTGCACATCTTTGTGGAGGTTAGAATGTATCCATTGACCAGGGTAAAATAATATCCAAGTGCATCGAGACAGATCTCATCGGTATTATGCACTATATAACAATGGACTATTATTATTATCCAGATGGCTGGTTGTCCCGACATGGCTG
Source organism: Eucidaris tribuloides (assembly GCA_001188425.1). Classification (NCBI taxonomy): domain Eukaryota; kingdom Metazoa; phylum Echinodermata; class Echinoidea; order Cidaroida; family Cidaridae; genus Eucidaris; species Eucidaris tribuloides. The sequence goes on along the minus strand of JZLH01S0108661.1, from coordinate 21,161 downwards.
GATAACTGAGGCTATACTGTATATGAACTCTTCTGTTTGTTCTTCCATTCACATCCTGTGTTTATTCCTCTTTTCTCTAGATGGGGCTCGGAAGGCCTGCCTCCCGATGAGCTGTCCATCCAGAATGGTATCCTGACCACCAGGGCCAGCCGCTTCCCTCTCTGCATCGACCCACAGCAACAGGCTCTCAACTGGATCAAGAAGAAAGAGGAACCCAACAATCTCAAGGTACAATCCATCATCCTGTTTGGTTTATTCACTTAAAGATTGTGTTTATAATTTGCACACCCTAAACTGATCAGGGAGGGTAAAGTTATAAGAGAGTGCCTAAAGGCACTGATCAAAGTCTATAAACCACCAACTTTACTTTAAATAAGCTCTTCAAGTAAATATGTTAAAATCATTTCTGATATAAATTTTCACATTAATCTTCACCTGTCTGAAATTCTTGGTGTTGAAAAGTCATGTTTCGGGGGAAAAATGACAGATAAAATTCAAACAGAATACATCAATGTTACGTCGCTCAGTGAATTTGAATTTTATACAGCCATTAAACTAATTTGATTTCCATACCTGATTCATGAAAAGAAAAACAAAGAGAGAAAGTAAGAAAAAAATGGAAGGAAGGGTGGAAGAAAAAATGGAAAGAAGAAAGTAAGAAAGGAAGGAAGAAAGGAAGGAAAGAAAGAAGTAAGGAAGGAAGTCAGTGTCAGATTTGTACCACCACACAAGACCTGTACTGGGCCTCTACATACTCCAAAAAAAGGTGACTACTTTTGTCTGATGTACCATTCAAACCAACAAATGTTCATGATAAGAGGAAAAGATTAATTGTTTGCTTCCAAGACTGCTGAAAATTCTTTGGATAATATACTTTGGTGGATACTAAACTTTTACTTTCCTTTTTTGTGTGTTGCAGGTTTGCACATTCAATGATCCTGACTTCCTGAAGCAACTGGAGTTAGCCATCAAGTATGGCTTCCCATTCCTGTTCCAAGACGTGGATGAGTACATTGATCCCGTCATCGACAACGTCTTAGAGAAGAACATTAAAGGTATCTGCACTGGGGTCGTGCTAACTCAGCACTAGTGTGAACTCAGCACTTCCGGAAATTGGGCTGAGTAAGCCCTAGTGCCGAGTTGGCCTGAATCAATCGTGAAATAGGAAAGATTTTGCGTTGAAGACTAGCTAATGACACATTTTTTCACTGTTCTTTTGATGAAATTGCATGAAATATTTACTGAGAAGTATTTGGGTTAGGATTTAAAAACGTATTCTTAGTTTTCAGCACAAAATCTTTCAAACTGGTATTTCATGAACGATTTGGGCTATTTGGGCACTTGGGCTAACTTGGACCAACATTTGCAGTAGTGCCAAATGTGCCAAAGGGCTGAGTTAGTCCATATCCTCTACCTAAAAGTACTCATTACAAAAGTTACATGTTGTTCAGACAGCGATTGGCAGGTCAACCAGCAGTACCTTGGAAATAGATGACAAAATTATGTGATCTAATTATCTCACATTGCAATGTACTACATCATGAACAAAATAAAAATATTTTGAGCATAATACATTTCTAGCATTCTGAAAATATTGGATGTAATATGAATATGTGCCAGAATGACCTAACCCATGCCTCAACTTGACATCCATTGATGATTTAATCATGTTTTTTGCAAAATACCTAATATGTGTCATTTTATCTTATTATAGGGGCTTCAGGTAGAGAGTTTATCATGCTTGGGGACAAAGAGGTCGACTATGATCCAAACTTCCGCCTCTACCTCGACACCAAACTATCCAATCCCAAGTATACTCCCTCGGTGTTTGGCAAGGCTATGATTATCAACTACACTGTTACACTCAAGGTAGGCGTTTTCTGGATATATTTATAATTGAATAAAAATGGATGGTGGTTTATTAGAGAATACTTAGTGATAGATGATTACTGAACATGACAAAACTAGCTGACTTTTATAACAAAGTTTTGATAACCGATGAGTTTGCTGATGATTTTACAGATGATAGTGATGGTTATTATTCTGATGTAATAATGATGATGATGGATGATGATGATGATTGAATGATGATGATAATGATGGTGATGATGATGATTACGATGAAAGTTGATGAAGATGATAATTGAATGCTGATGATGATTGAATGATGATGATGATGGTGATGATGATGATTACGATGAAAGATGATGAAGATGATGATAATGAAGGTGACGAAAAATGATGAGGGTGGTGAAAGTGATGAAATGATGATGAAGATGATGATGATGATGATGATTATTATTTTGATGATGATGGATGATGATGATGATGATGATGATGACATTGATTAAGTCTTACCAACATGACTGAATTGTTGAACTCCCAATGTTCTAATACCTTTTCAATAGCATCAAATAGAGTTCCTTTCAACACACAGTCCCCCAAACAATCTTGAAATACCTTCTTCCTCCTCTGTGTCCTATAGGGTCTGGAGGACCAGCTCCTGAGCGTCATCGTCGGCTTTGAGCGCAAGGAGCTAGAGGAGCAACGTGAGCGTCTGATCCAGGAGACCAGCGACAACAAACGTCTTCTCAAGGACCTGGAGGACTCACTGCTGAGAGAGCTGGCCACGTCGACCGGTAACATGCTGGATAACGTGGAGCTGGTGTCCACGCTGGAAGAGACCAAGTCCAAAGCATCTGAGGTGAGTTAACTCGTTTGATTGCCAAGTGCATGTGTACATGCATGCATTGCATATGCTGTAGTATTGGTATCGCGCATCCGTTGACTTGCAATTGTACTGTAATTATGCCTTCGATGCCATGGTTTTGTTATTTTGCATTGCATTACCTTTGCAATCATGCCTCTGTTGACATGCCATTGTACGGTTATCATGCCTTTGGTGCAGGGCCAATGTCACGTTTTCACGTAAATGGTGTTATCTCCGAATAGGGGCTGGCACAATGGGGATTAACACAGTGGTACTGTGGCCTCTAGATGTGGGAATATTATGGGTTAAACTGGGATTTTATGGTGGTGGAGGTGATTTGATAATTGATGGCATCACCAATAAGGCATTCAGCAGTAGAGGGCACACTTACCCAAGAGAACGTTAGTTAAACAAACAGTTTGCTTGAAACTTCCGTATGAGTCGACAATTGAAATGTCTTGGAAAAATGACATGTTTAGAATTTGTGGTGTACCCACCCATTAAATTCTTGTGATACCTGTAAAAGTTATTTGAAAACGTATAGAAAATAGAAACTAATGAAAATGAAATAACTTTGCGACTGTTTACCTTTTTGTAACGAAACTTGATTGGTGAATGCATCACAAGAGCTCAATGTTATCTAGGAGGCAAAGATCATCATGTATGTACGTAAAAGATTAAATGAGGTAAAATCTTAAATTTACCTGCAATTTTCTACTGGGTTTGGTAACTTAAAATAATCCCATTTATAGCCAAATGTGGATGGTAAATGCCTTACAGGAACCTCAATCTTATTTTGAGGGTCAAACATCAAATTAGGTCAATATTGGAATATACCTGAAAAGATTGCCTGCAACTAGGATGAGAAACACTACAGCTGTCACATTCCTTTTCCAGAGCAACTGTTATGCCTTTCAATCCATTTTCAGGTGACGGAAAAACTAAAACTGGCCGCGACGACGGCCGTGGACATCGACAAGCTCCGTGACGGGTATCGTCCGGCCGCCAAACGGGGCGCCATCCTGTTCTTTGTCCTGTCTGAGATGGCACTGATCAACACCATGTACCAGTACTCCCTGGCCTCCTTTCTCGACGTCTTCCAGTTCTCCCTCAAGAAGAGCTTGCCCGACTCCATCCTGGTCAAGCGATTGCGCAACATCATGGACACGCTGACGCACAACATCTACAACTATGCATGCACAGGTATAAGCACTGGGGTAATGTGATTACTTGAGGAACGTAATGTTATAAAGGGAATTAGCGCTGTGGAAATGCTACATACACCATATATTTTGCGTCTTTGCTTTGAGACGGGGAAGTCGCTAAGGCTTTTTTGAGTGATTTTCCTGTGTTTTTATTCTGGAAGTAAAAGTTTTCATGGTTCTTTGGTTATGAAATTTGCAAAAAATAAAAAAATAAAATAAAAAAAATATTTTGAAATATCAGAGACTGTTTCATGCAACTTGAACTCATGTCATTGGTTTCCAGTCCTGAAGAGAATTACATATAAGATTTTCTTAATCACATACAAAATTCTTCATTCTTCATCACCTCTGTATGTACTTTAATCAGATCCTCAAATTTTACCACCCTGCTAGAAATTTACATTCAGCCTCAGAGCTGTAAATAGTCATACCATAAACAAAAACCAGTTAGGTGATGGAGCATACCTGAATGTTGGTCCTAAAATATGGAACAGTGAATCCTTGAACCTGTGAGACTCTCCTTCAGTATACGTGTTCAAAAAGAGGTTAAAGTCTTGGTCAAAGACTGAGAAAGTCCTTTGTGAATGAATTAGCTCTTGAACTCGTAACAGGTAGCGGGGTTAAAAATACTCCCCAGGGAGTGGAGGTCGCACACACAATATGCAGGCTTTACTCAGATCTAATTATCAGAAGTAATGTGTGCAGTCTTGTAAGCCAGGGATTATGCAGAAATACAAGATTACAAACCCTGAAGTTTACTAATTTATCTCCATCTCCCTCCTCCAGGTCTGTTTGAGAAGCACAAGCTCCTCTTCTCCTTCCAGATGACCATCAAGCTGGAGCAGAGCGAGGGCAACCTGCCCCAGGAGGAGCTGGATTTCTTTATCAAGGGCAACCTGTCGCTGGAGAAGAACCGGCGAGGGCGCCCCCACAAGTGGATCCCGGAGCAGGGCTGGGAGGACATCATGAAGCTGATGGAGTTGGCGGACATCTTCAACTCGCTGCCGGACGACATTGAGCGGAACGAGAAGATCTGGAAGGCAGTAAGCATTTTTTACATTTTTTAGTGTGTGTTTGTTGGACACCCCTGTTACCACTAGTACAATCAGTGGCAGCAATTTCATGTAATGAGTGGCGAGTAGGGGGTGATGGAAACACCACAGGTTGAATGATTATACTCTCGTGGGAAAAAAGTGGCCAGTAGATACATGTATACCACTTACTAGAAGTAGACTGACCTATTTGCAAATGGCCTACACTACATAAGCGTCACAAAATAAATAGTCTACACAATGCTGGGGTCCCAACAGTTATTTGACAGACATTTGTTTGTGTCATACATATCACCAGCTAACATGCCCAGGGACAATCCCTGTTTTTGGTAAATGAAAAGGTTCTTTTTATCCCTGATTTGGATTAGGTCCCTATTTTTGCAAATGTTTTTCTGTGGTACTGTACAGGATATTTAGAAATGTTAATATTTTTCATATGTTTAAACCATTTTGCCAGTATTTCATGGGTTTTAAGGTTGGTGTATGTGCACTAGATTCTTGATGACTGGCTTTTGTAGATTTTTACAACTATTTTCTCATCTTTCTGATTTGTCTTTCTTCAACCCCAAAACAGTGGTATGATCTGGACAGCCCAGAGCAGAGTCCCTTCCCCATGAAGTACGCGGAGGGCCTCAACGAGTTCCAACGTCTCCTCCTGCTGCGCTGCTTCCGTGTGGACCGGGTCTACCGTGCCATCACCGACTACGTCACGTCCCGCATGGGGGAGAAGTACGTGACGCCCCCTGTCATCAGCTTTGAGGCCATCTTTGAGCAGAGCACCCCTCTCTCCCCCATCGTTTTCATCCTCAGCCCCGGCTCTGATCCGGCCAGTGACCTGACCAAGCTGGCCGAGAGGTCTGGTTTTGGCGGCAGCAAGCTCAAGTTCCTGTCCATGGGCCAGGGGCAAGAAAAGGTGACTATAGAGAGCAAAAGAGATGATGTCAAACTGGTTCAGAAATATGTGGGGACAATAGCCAAACCATAACTCAGTGCAACTGCAGCTCTCCTATAGGTAGAAACAACCAGCTGTGATGCACTGCACCTGGTTCTGCCATTACCCACACATATTTCTGAACCAGAGTGACATCACACTTCTGAATCAGTACTCTATTACTAATGAAAATAATTGTTAATAAGTCTTACAGTCCTTTTTGCAATTGATAAATGTATTAGAAATATGTTTGATGAAGGCTTTCAATCGGTTAATAGTGTGTAGTGAGGTTGATATTTTCCATCACTTGTAGGATGCTCATTGACTTTTCCTTAGTGAATTATTTTTGAAGATGAATTTATATAATGTATTAAAACTGGAAATATGTAAATTACATTATTCAAACTTTACATATATGTTTTTAATAGTAAAAGATGATGATGATGATGATAATGGTAATGATGATGGTGACGATAATATTGATACTACTACTACTACTACTACTACTACTACTACTACTAATAATAATAATAATATTAATAATAATAATAATAATAATAATAATAATAATTGGTTTGATAATGAATTACTCTTGTAGTTTTTCATGATGGAATTCCTAATAATACAGTGTTTGTTTCTTGTTCTCATCACCTTTCAGGTGGCCCTCCAACTGTTAGAGACGGCTATAGCCCGTGGCCAGTGGCTCATGTTGCAGAACTGTCACCTGTTGGCCAAGTGGCTGAGAGACTTGGAGAAAGCCCTGGAGAAGATTGTCAAGCCCCACCCTGACTTCAGGCTGTGGCTGACCACGGACCCCACCCCGGCGTTCCCCATCGGCATCCTGCAGAGATCACTCAAGGTAGGGTGCAGTCTTTGACTATTTGAGTGTACTTTCAGAGTACATGTATACACTAAAATTCATGTAAAATAGGACTACATATTCCCTGTTCAAAGACTTCTTGTTAAACCTACCTGAACATTGCTTCTGGGTTTTTTATACCCCGGGCTCCCAAACGAAGTTTAAAGCCTTTATATAGGAATCAGTGTATGTCTGTTGCAAATCTTGTGGATGGAACCACTTCGTCAGTTTTTGACCAATTTTCATAAGATTTGGCACATGCATTGGTTTCAGGATGAAGATATGCCAGACACATTTTTTTTAATTTGTCAGAAACCGGGTTGCCATGGTAATGGCATATTAGGATTAATTAGGGAGATTTCCATGAGGCTGTGCTAATGGGGCAGTGGTATTGATCACCTTCAGTGGTATTTCTAGTTGTACTATTGTAAATGTATGATGGATGTGTACACATATAACATGTCTTGGTTAGCAGCCAAGTGGATAATCAAATAAGACATTTACAATCATGGGTTCAAAAAGCAATATCAAGGTGCCATACTAATCTAAGCTAAGCTGAGATATCATTTTCACTCTGTGCAGACTTACATTGTTTCAGATTTGACACATATAAAGAGAGAAATGTGTATCAGTATTACTGTGTTTGCATTTTAATTATTTAATGTACTGTGATAATGAAGAATGTAAAACCAACATATTGCAATAATTAATTATAGTGTGAAGATGCAATTTATGTAAATGCACATTCTAATAAAGTGGAAATACATTTATACTCTAATTTTTAAATAAGAGTATGGGTTACATTATTATGTATTTGTGTCAATAATAGACTGGCATGTAGAATCAGTAAAATGAATGAACAGTGCAACCAAACTGTGCCTTCATTCTTAAAGTACCTTTCCTTATGGAAAAAAAATCAAAAAATTCTGTTTACAGGTTGTGACAGAACCACCCAACGGTCTCAAGCTCAACCTCCGAAGCACCTACCACAAGATCTCCTCCCAGGCTCTTGAAGACTGCCCCCACGAGGCCTTCAAGCCCCTCGTCTTCGTGCTGGCGTTCTTCCACGCCGTGGTGCAGGAGCGCAGGAAGTACGGCAAGATCGGCTGGAACGTGCCGTACGACTTCAACGAGTCCGACTTCCGCGTGTGTTCGGAGATCCTGAACACGTACCTGAGCAAGGCCTATGAACAGGGGGATACCAAGATTCCGTGGAACAGCTTGAAGTACCTGATAGGAGAGGTAAGTGGTTGTTGTTTATTATTACAGCATTGATAATCTGGTCACCACCAAACAAAGTTCATGAGGGGACTGTGAAATAGGCTCTGTATGTGTGTTTGTGTTTGTGTGTCTGTGTGTTTTCAAAATTGTTAAATTTGCTACTGTTCTATTATTTCTTCACCAATTTTGATTTTGATCGCTCGGACTGATAAAGCTAGGTGAGTGCTTCCAGTCTTGTACAGAATTTTGAAATTCTTTAGTTATATTAATATATGCAAATTTATTCAAAATGACACAAAAATGCTATTTTATTTGTTGGTGGATTTTGATTCTGTTTGTTTTATCTGATAGGGCTTGGAGGAGGCTATCAAAATTGTAGACAGAATTTGACAATTCAGGAACAACTATGCCAGTTTTTGCAAATTCATTCAAATTTGAAAAATGACAAAAAACAACTAATTTCTTGATTTCTTGGGAGATTTTAATTCTGTTTGTTTTATGTGATAGGGCTTGGTAGGGGCTTCTAAACTTCTACACAGAATTTTGAAATTCATTAGTTATGCTAATTTTATGAAAGAATCTTTAGGGTTGCAGGGGGAAGAGGAATTTTGTTTTCTTGGAGGTGAATGACTCCATTCCATCCATTGGTGTGTTAACAAATCCCTTCTTATCTTGCTAAAATCCAAGGTTATGTACGGTGGGAGGGCCATTGACAACTTTGACCGTCGTATCCTCAACACCTACATGGATGAGTACATGGGAGATTTCATCTTTGACACATTCCAACCATTCCACTTCTACTGCAACGAGACGGTGGATTACTGCATTCCAGAGCTGGGACCAAAGGACAACTACATGCGTAAGTTAAGAATATATGAACTGAATATTAGGGCATGCTGGTTGTCAATATCCATTGTTAAACGTTAGGAAAGAAAAAGAAATGTGGTAATATGTAGATCTGTGACTTCGACACATTAAGAGTTAAGGAAATTATGGATTAGTCATGCAAGTATCATCCCCGTCTGAGGAATTAATGTAAAATTTAATAAAGTTATTGGTATAAAAATCTAGAATGTGCACAAATTAATTGTAAATAAAACTTCATCAAAGTTTTTTGACAGGCCAATAATATACATTCCCCTTGTGCTAATTACACTGGGTTTGCATCCAGATTGTTTTTTTTATCACTACAAATAATTTATTGTGTTTGTTATTTTACTTACAGAGGCTATTGAAAACCTTCCCCTGGCCAACACTCCAGAGGTGTTTGGACTGCACCCCAATGCTGAGATCAACTACTACACTCAGGCAGCCAGGGACATGTGGTCACAGCTGGTGGAATTACAGCCACAGACAGGTAGTGTACTAGAGTCAGAAAAGTAGAATTGCTCTTTAGCAGTATCAATTGTCATCAATTTGAGTAGTCAGATAAGACAGCTACATGCGTTTTTTTCTGAGACTCCACATCGTCATCGTCATGGTCGTCATCATTATCATCTATCCTCCGCTACTCCTCGTTATCATCCATTCTCCTCATTATCATCATCACTGCCTTCATAGTCATCATTGTCAGTATCATCATTATCA
>JZLH01S0108649.1:0-21003 GCA_001188425.1 Eucidaris tribuloides | reverse complement strand
TGAAGCTATAATCTCCCCTCCCCAACACATATCGAATTTGGGTGACTGAGCAAACTCACAAACTCCCTACCCCACCTCCTCCACAAATTTTGTGTTTTTATGAAGAAAAAAAATCCTTGTATACCCTTTTTGATACCCCCAATTTTTTTTTCACGTATAGAAATCGAGCATGATACACCTTTAAACTAGACGTCTAGCACAGGATTTGAACTCCGCAGTTTACATTTGCAAACAACGATATATATAACCAACAGAACGACTGAAACTAGATTTTCGCCTGCCTTTATCACTGCACCTTGCATTAAGTCAACTCGTGTGGGCGGGTTGCACATATTTACTTGTGATTCAGGAATGTGGGCATTGATGGACTTTAAAGTTACAACGTTTAGACCCCTGTTTCATTGTTCTTGTTTTTATAGTGGGGGGGGGGTGGGGGTGGCTAGGGAGGGGTGTCAATAAAAGGGTGGCTCTATGGTCATTGATTTTTTTGTGGTTTGCAACATTTAATTACTGATTACACCAAGACTTAACATAAGACATTGTTTGATCATGTGCACAGTATGTAGAGCTAAGCCCATGTTTGCGTATACTTGTATTTCGTTTTCACTTTCTCTTTGCTCCTATAGTACTGCAAAGGTGGAGCAAAATGTGAAAGTATGCCGAATATTTCGTTAAAGCTACAGGGAAACCAGGGAAAGAAAAGTGTTGCTGTGTGTATGGGGATGTCCCCGAAATTTTCTACCTCACAAGTACCTGAGAACATCTTTCTTTTCCACAGAACAAGGATTTGTAAAGGGAGTTGCCTCCTTTGGCGCCTGCCCAAGTCTTATGACGGGAGATAAATTTAAGAAGAAATCTCTTCAGGTCCAAAGTGTGCATTTCAATTGGAACCACCAATGTCTTGTGGTGCCAAAACTTGTGAAAGAGCAAAATTGCTCAGGAATGCAGAATTTCACACACATTTCAACAAGATCCCAGGATGCTATACACACAATAAACCTCCCCCGCCACCCCCCAACAGGAGGCAGGGTAAATATTGGGGGGGGGGGATGGAGTGGTGATAAATGAGAATTTTTTGGCCCCCCCCCTAAAAAAAAATTCCAGCCATAAAGCGAGAGAAATTCAAAAGTTCGTCTGTGTAGGGGGGGGGTGGGGAAGGTTGTCTAAGACGAAAACGACAACCAGTTCCAAATTTTTGGTTCACAGCAAAACAGTCAAAAAGTAGGAGAGTTAACATTTTGTGAAAAACAGAAATCTCCATAATTTTTTCATTGCTTTTGCAACAATGGGGGGGGGGGGCAGTTCCCCCACCCCCTTCCCAGCTCTATTCTTGCACGATCTTTATCCTAAGACCAATGCATGCAAATTTTATGAGCATGCTAGAACTGAAACGTAGTTACATAAGCAAGATACCGGCACTGCGCGTTTGCAATGGACCTACTCAAAGCGCCCCATCATACATGTATGAAATTCTATATTACCCCATCCCACACAACTAAGGGTGTGTAACACAATTTGAAGTGACTTGAGCATTCTTATTTTTTAATTAATTTATGTCTTTTTATGCTGTCCAGGCATTTGCGGTTTTAGGACCGAAAAATTTAGGGGGTACTGGGGCTTCATTTTTCATTCCAAATTCCCAAGGTCCAATTTTTATCGGCATCCCAGCGCGAAAAGTCACGCGGGGGTGGGGGGGGGGCCGGGGGTGGGTGGGTGGTGAAATGAAAAATTTTCCATTTCGCAAATCGAGGTAGTAAAAAAGCCTAGAAAACGTCAATGACGTAGCGCTCATCCGGCATCTCGCAAACATCTATACTCCGAAATTTCTGGGTACATTTCTAATACTGATGAAAAAGATTAAAATTTGATGTCCCGACAGGAACAATGATATAAAAAATTCGAGTGAGAAAAATCATTATTTATGCCCTGGAGGGACATTGAAAGAAAAAAAATAATAAGATAAAAACATAATATAACTACCATGAATCTTATAATATGATCGCATCCCCGGCATTCCTTCCGCGGAGCTACCATACTAGATTTTTGTTGTTGGAAAAAAGCACGTTTGAAAGTGGAACCAAACTTAATAGGTTACTTGATATGAATAAGAACTGAAATAAATTTCTGTTATTTTGGAAAATTGCATAAATTACCACTAAATTAATTAATGAGCAATAGGTTACAAATTCTGATAGAAAGTTTAGTGTACAGTTAGCTCTACCAGCGATAAAGCACAACTAAATCAAAATTGGTTGAGAAAATGAATGAGAAGAAGCATTTTTTAAAATTTTATTCTGTGATTTTGAATAATCTTGCATAATTTTGCATAATGATTAATTTAATTTGCATTAATTGATTAATTTCACGAATTTTGTGATAGAAAGTCTTGAAGCCCCACTAGCCCTATCGGATCAAACAAACAGAATGACAAATCGAGGTCAAGAAATGATGAGAGAAAGAAGCAATTTTTTTTATTTTTGGATTATTTGCATACAAATTACCCATATAATTAATGGGTCATAATTTCAAAATTCTGTGGTAGAAGTTTAATTGTGCATAACTCAGGCCTCCACCATAAAAGTAATCCACAATTAAAATTCGGTTGAAGAAATGGAAGGAGAAGAAGATTTTTGTCGATTTCGAAAATTCTGCATAATTTGCGATAACTTGATCTAATTTTAATTTGATAATTGATTAATTTCAAAATTTGTGCAGAGTCTTGAAGCCCCCAACCTAGCCCATCAGATCAAACAAACAGAATGGAAAATCGGTCAAGAACATGTGAAAAGAACGCAATTTTTTGTCGATTTGGGGAAATTCTATAAATACCATAATTAATCCAATGGAGTATAATTTCACATTCTGTGTAAAAATTAAGTGATCAACTCAGGGCGCCTACACAAATAGAAGCAATCAAAATCAAAATCGGGCTTGAGAAATGAACGGGAAAAGAAGCATTTTTTTGATTTCGAATAAACTTGCATAAATTAAAAATATAATGAATTTCAGTTCTGATTGTAGAAGTTTAATCCCCCCCTAGCCCTATCATATGAAACAATCGAATCAAAATCGTGTTTGAGGAAATGCGGAAGAAGAAAGCATTTTCAAAACTGTGGACGACGGCGCCGGACGCCACGGCCGATGGCCATAAGCTCATCGGCCCCCCCCCCCTTCGGGCCAGGCATGAGCTTTAAAAAACTCAGTCGCCAACAAGGCGCTCAAAAATTTTTTTACCCTCGGAATTTTTTTTTTTGGGGGGGGGGGGGGGCTTGGCAAATTTGGGCTTATCCCCCCCCCCCCCCCCCCCCCCCCCCCCCCCCCCCCCCCCCCGTTAGACCGGCGCCTGGATCCAGCGAGCGCAGAGTCAGATGGGTATGTTGTGTACATGGGATTTAGATGGAAGAGACAAAGACTGTGTTCAATCGTGATCATAAACACCATTACAATCATGATGATTAGTGCTCCCAACTGCACACACGAGACAAGAAAATCTTTGTTGACAATGCAATCAGAATGTGAAATTCTAGTCAATAGGCATGGCAGTGTTCTGGGTATGCTGTACATCAACCAAGCACTCGATGCGGCTGAGACGCACTTCTAATCTACACATCTAGTGTGCATGGTATTCCAGAAGAAGTTAATGAAAGGTTACATGAGCTCCACCTCCCGAATCACATTTTCGAAGTCAAGCTGTTCATACGAGGAAAACGTGACGAAATTTGAAAGATCGAGATTAAAACACCTCTGGAGCATGATTTGAATTTTGTTATATAATCTTTTATCTTGGTTCTAGGTTGCGTTCACACGGGTAAAAAGACTGTAATTAAAGTGATCAGTGATTGCTATCATGTTTTCGCTGCTGTGTGAAAACGATCATCGTGAATTGTGACATACTTCCAATAAACTTTACTGTCTGATAGTGTTGCACGACTCCAGGATTTTTGGGAGTCGACTAGTCGCCGATCAAAAGTCGCGACTCCGACTATTTGCCGACTCTCTGTGTTCAGTTCTGTCAGCATGATCAATAGGTAAAAAGAGGCTGACTACAGCATATACAATGACCGTTCAGTGTCCTCCCTCAATGATTTCAGTTCAACAACCTGAATATATACCCATACCCGCCAACCAGTACGATTTTTCCAGGGTAGTTCTGGTCTTATTACAATTAGGTGGTACGGTAAACAATATAAAGGTTACATAGAAAAAGAATGAAATTAAAGTGCAAATGAGAAAAATATTTGAAACAGCTAAACAAAGGTTTTCTTATGAGAAAAAAACATGAATAAAACATACCTTTTGTTCCATCACTCACCAGTGAATGTAAACACGTCATTTTCATTACAATTGGGGCATTGTACTAAAATCACTGTAGTAACCAAGGCATTTGGTTTCATATATTTTGGTCATTCATGTTCTATTCTTATTATAATCAAGGTTTTTGTTGTTGAAGGCACCGCCTAGTAACTGTAATAAGGACAGAACTGCCCTGGAAAATTCGTACTGGTTGGCAGGTATGTATACCCATATATAACCCCTACTGGAACTGAACTGTACATGATTCCACACATTGACAAATGTTTTGACTGGTTTATATGGCCTACATATTTGTTAATATGGAGTCGATTCTTGCTTTTCTGAAGTCGGAGTCGCGACTCCTCGAAGATAGTCACGACTCCGACTTTTGGTGACTTAGTCGTGCAACACTACTGTCTGAAACGTCTTTGTTCTTCCCATCATGACTTTTATCAGGAACAATTTAAGGATTACACGTGATAACTCGTGATAAACTAGTTCCTCCCCAGAACCTTTAATCCCGTTGGCAATAACAAATAAAAGATTTGTACAATCTGTTCGTTGAGTTGATTGAATGATCGACTTGCAGAATATCTGGGTTTACGAGCAACATCCCGTTGGGTGCGTGACAACCAAATGATAATCAAGGACTTTGATTGTTTGTGAGGTTTATATTTATACTTGTTTGAATATAATGGTGCGACGCTATGTTTATGAAGGGCTATTGCGAAAGCAAAGTGATAAAATTCCTTAACCCGAACTTTGTTTTTGAATATGTCATTCATTCTGGACATTTAGGAAGCGACTGATCACGAATATTGGAACTATTTCTCACATTCTTTGGGATGACAAAATACAACTTCATGGTTATGATCGTGATCATCATCATAATCATCATCACCATCATTGCCATCATCATTGTTCCTCATCACCGCCTACTACCACCACACCACCACCACCACTACCACTACACCACCACTACTACCACCACACCACCATCACCACACTACCACCACTACTACCACCACCATTACAACTACCACCACCACCACTACCATCACTACTACCACCACCACCACCATCGCCACTACCACCACCACCACCACCACCACCACCACCACTACCACCACCACCTCTACCACCACTGCCACTACCATCACCACCACTGCCATCACCACCACTACCACCACCACCTCTACCACCATCGCCACTACCACCTCTACCACCATCGCCACTACTACCACCACACCACCATTGACACACTACCACCACTACTACCACCACCATTACAACTACCGCCACCATGACCACCACCACCACTACCATCACCAACACTACTACCATCATCATCATCATCATCACCATCATCATCCTTGTCCAAACACCGAAGGCAGTAACCACCACTCGTTCAGTACAAACTAAACTACAATGTTCACAAAGATCATCTAAAGCAATGGATTTTTTTTTTTTTGGGGGGGGGGGGGCTGGCGAGTGGGGGGAGGATCTGTTTTTTATATTTTTATAGTAGCTTCCTCTTTTACAAAATCCTGGATCTGCCATTGTTGTGAGTTAGACCTCTGTGTCTTTCTGACCGCATAATCAATTAAGCTAATATTTTCATCACAATCTATTTATTCGATCTCAAAGACCTATGACCTTCTAACTCCAAAATTGTTTAGTATTGTTTTATTATAGTACAGACATACTGTACGTATCTAACTTTTATAGTTTCTTTTAAATCCCATCACCAGTTCACAAGTTATCATAAGAAAATGATAATGGACAGACAGAAAGATGAAAGCAACAACCTTAAAATATGTGCATCACTGATGCAGAAACACAAAAATTAGGGAACAAACTGGGGAAGGGTCTTCCTGGCAGAAACACATACATGTATATAGATAAATATATTTTGAGCTGATTTCATAATGTTATGGTTAAAAGGTGTATTGCATTTATCTAATCTTATCAAATGTATATCACTATTGTTAATATGTGAAATGATGGTAATAAATTACATTCATTCAGTCATTCTTTCATTCAGTCATTTATTCATTTATTTATGAAATCTTTAAGTAATTCATTAATTCATTATTTCATTCATTCCTTCCTTCCTTCTTTCCTTCCTTCCTTCACATCAAACAGAATACAGCAAAGGATCATGGGAGCACACCCGTTCAACATCCAGCATGCATACTATTTTTATAAAATTTCACGTAGGATTTCCTGATATATCATACCAAATAACCATGTGATTATACCAAAAGCCAAGCAGCCAAAACATCGCCCACCTATTTATCTCTCTTTTTCACATATTTACTGGACTTTTGGACCCGCTTAACCGGTCCAAATTACACGAATAAAATGTCAAAGCATCTCCGTTTGATAAGACGTTTCCGGTTTGCCCACATTTGGCTACCTGTGGTATTTACACGGCTTGCGATAGCTGCGAGATATCAGTAAGTCCTAAACCACCACCAAACAGTAGTCTGAAAACTAGTCTTTGTTAGCCTATCACTTTAATTCTATTTGGATTTGCATCTTTCCCAATTTCCACGAAACCCGAGTTTCCTGCCCCAAATGCTGTAAGTGTGAAGATTTCATTGATATCCATCTTTATATCATGAACTGATAAATGATTATAGCTTATTTCCCTCAATGAACTCAATTGTAGGATTTATTTGAATTCCGCCAAAAGAGCTCTTAGGGTGAATAAACTAATAATGGGAACATTTCTGCGATTCTCCAACTCACACAAAATTTTGAGCTGTAAAGTGTAATTCAATTGTCCCATATTATGTCAAATTCTGACCAGAAAATGCACAATTTATTGATGTTGTTAATATCTTTTTTGTTTTACCGGTACTTATTTCCCCTATGTTCGTTCTGACTCATTTGTCAAGTTAATTTTTGATCTGTGATTGATTAAACAAAATGTTAATATTGATAATAATTACCATTATGAACCTGTCGGCTACCGGAACGGAATGTGCCCTGTGTTCACGTTATGGTATTTTAAGAATCTCGGATTCAATGGATTAATAGAAGTAGCATTTCAAGATTAAAACTAAATAAGTCATATTTGATTTTTTTTTCACCTTGACATTAGAATCACAGGAAACTGTGTCACAAAGTCAATACCAAAGTGAAATTAATAAACAGGAAAAGATATACAAGTGGTTTCCTGTACAGCATTAATGTTTATTGTGCAATCAATTTTGTCAATGTCAGAGGATGTTTGGGAACTTTTTTTGCTAAAATTAACTCCCGTGCCCAAAAATCTAAAATTAGCCAGTGCAATTCATTAACTTCATTCAATATATGAAGTCATGTTTTTGAGCAAGTTTTGGTCAAACATGCATGTACACAATTATGCATAGCTTCTGCACTGCACACCAAGATGAATATTGGCACGAGGTAAAAATGAAATGGTCGGTCATTAATTTTCAGCTTAAAAGCACTTAAGCTGATAAGCTAACATTGTGGAGCTTCAATTTAAAAAAAAATTGTCAAACTTTGACATCTGAGCTACATAGTAGTGTTCAAATGGACAAATAAACACCCTAGAATGCAAAGTTTGGAAAGTTACACTGCCAATGGCAAGTTATGAATGAATAAACAATTAATACTCGGGGCGAGCAGAAAATAGCCTAGGTGTACACACAGTAAGTCTATGGGAGGAAAGGGCAGGTGAATCTGGTCAACTTACGATTTTCACTTTTTTAAAGCACTAAAATAATCATTTTGAAATACATTTTTTTCAGGGTGTCATTTTTAGACCTTATCAAAGACACTGGTATCATGGGGAATCATGTAGCTCAGATTTTTTTAACTGTGGTAAATGTTAGCCAATACCTTTAATGATTGTTTTGGACTGCAATTTATTCAGGGCTTCAGTTTTATACCTACCTTATCAGAAACACTAGAAGCACTATCAATCATGGAGCTCAGATTGTTAAAGTGATAGGCGAACATTGTGGAGCTTCAATTTAAAAAAAAAAATGTCAAATTTTGATATCTGAACTACATAGTATGGTTCATATGGACAAATAAACACCCAAGAATAAAAAAGTTTGGAAAGTTACACTGCCAATGGCAAGTTATGCATGAATAAACAATTAAAACTCGGGGCGAGTTTAATTAGCGTAGGTGTACACACAGTAAGTCTATGGGAGAAAATGGGCAGGTGAATCCGATCAACTTACGATTTTCACTTTTTTAAAGCACTAAATGATCATTTTGAAATACAATTTTTTCAGGGCGTCAGTTTTAGACCTTATCAAAGACAATGGTAGCATGGGGAATCATGTAGCTCAGATTTTTTAACTGTGGTAAATGTTCGCCAATACCTTTAACCCATGGGAAATGTTGTCATGTCATTTTACACTTTGAGTAGTTTCTGAAAAATGGAAAAGTTTCAGAGCGAGTAAATTTCAGGGTATTGGGGTAAAATTTCAGGGCATTGATAAATCATGCAGATCTATCTAAAAACGGCTCAATTCACAAAGAATTTCATTTTTTCCATTTACCAAAACTATACTTGGGTCTTGGGCTTTACGAAGTGAGACTGTTTCTTTAAATGTTGCGCTGTACAAGCGCACAAAGGCTGTGATGACTTGATATTCCTATCCACGTGGTAGTCATCAAGTCCTATGCAGTGTGTGGAGCGGTGCTCTTAAAATAAGGTTTCCTCTTTTTCGGACTTTCCCGGGATTTCCTGTGGAGATTTTGGCCCCCTTTTTTCCTTTTCCTCTCCAATTTTTTTCTCTAAATTCTTATATTTCTATCATTTTTGTTTGTAGGTCATAAAGATATTATCTGATCGTACTAGACCCAGACAAAGTAGAGTGGAAGGAAGGATATAGCATGGGGGTCAACAACCTGCGTGCAGATTACTGTGGACTAATGACTGCAATCTTGAGATCCATTGGCATGGATGTGTGTGTGTGTGTGTGTGTGTGTGTGTGTGTGTGTGTGTGTGTGTGTGTGTGTGTGTAGTGTGTGTGTATGTGTGTGTGTAGTGTGTATGCTAGTGTGTGTGTGTGTGTGTGTGTGTGTGTGTGTGTGTGTGTGTGTGTGTTGTGTGTGTCTGTGTGTGTATGTGTCTGTGTGTGTATGTGTGTGTATGTTTGTGTCAGTGTGTGTGTGTGTGTGTGTCAGTCTGTCTGTCTGTAATCACCTCCTAATGAGGACATATAAGTCAACACTTTAAAGCTTAGTGACATGATTGGGAACACTTGAAAATGCCTCAAGAACCAAATGAGTTGAAATATATACCAACTATACACTAGCAGGAGTGGATCTCCCACCTGGGAGGATTTGTCTGTAATTTGATTACTTAAGGAGAATCAAGCATAAATATAGGAGTATTTTAATTCTATCCGGGGACGATAAAGATAAGCCCCCTAGAGAGCCACACAGCAGTTTTCCCTGCTACCAGTGATATTGACATTGTTTATTTTAGAATGAGTCAACGTTTGACTACAAGATTTTCACAGGAGAATCTTTGTATAGTTTACTTGATTCTAGAGTAGTTTCAACCGAAGTTGAGGACTACCCCCAATCATGTATTTACCTTTAAATTACCATGGTCCTCATTTGCTACGCAGTGCAAATGGTTGGGAATTGTGTACTCACTTGTATAAGGGTATGTTCGAAATTTTGACTTTTTCAAAGATAAAAACAAAGTTGTAGTGTTGTACATTTTTTAAATCAAGGCTGCACAATGTTTAACAATGCCTGTAAGACTCATCATATATTCTGTCCTTGAAAATTGAAAAGAATTGAACAAATGGTGCAAAAACATATATCAATGTATTGCTTATATCTGGAACAAGGGCAGAGCATTTGTGAACCACATGTTAGACGATGCTTCTGAGAAATCTACCATTTGTGTTGCATTTAGGAATAAACAGATATACCTAATCTTCCTTCTGCAGCACAGAGCCAAGGCTTAAACAGCTGCAATGCAACATATTGCCACATCATGCTTGGTGTCACAGTGTGACACCCTTTTTTGCCTAATTTCATCAAACTTGGTAATGCTACCTGTACATCAAGCCCTAAATGAGGGATTAAAAATAAGGAACAAACTGTTCTAAGTGCTTTGTGAGAAATTCTTCTATTTTTTATGTGTTCCTATTATTTTTTTTTTTCAAAATAAACTTAAGTGCCAGAACCATGGGAATATTGACTTAATCACTACTTGTATCAAAATACACAAATTGGCAACAAATCCAATACAAAGATACTTGACATGAAGTGAAGACAACACCTTCAGTAAAAAATTGAATAATAACTTTTACACACACAAAATCTATTACTTTTTGCCATTTCTGAAAATTACACACTGTAGAACAGGTTAGGTAAAACCAGTAGAACACTCCTTTTATAGCAAAATTTTGACATAAATTATTAACATACTAACACAGAAATGCATATGTGGGGCAATGCTAAATGTGAATAATGAGATGTCATGGGCCAACAATAAAAATATTTACAATTACATGCTTAATTCCGAAACCTACTTTTATTTGACACCATTTGAGGTAAATTTTCTTAAGATCACATTGCAAATATTATAGGCTTTCACCTGGAAACTAAGGAATGGGGAAATCTGATGAAATATTTTCCATCATTGACTTGTACTCAAGTTTTATCTTTAAAAACCAAAGTAGATTTTTTTCTTCCAAACCTCTTTTTGGTCCATCCTTTGGCAAATACCTGAAGGTCAAACCGAGTCGATAATCAAATACATCTGATCAAGAATTTTTGTAGGGCACCAAGCTCAAACACTGTGAGGAACTGTTAACATGAATTGGTGGAACCATGGAGGTACATGTAGGTATTTCTACCTCCATGGTGGAACACTGCTACCACCACGAAGATGAACAAATGTTACACACCTTCACCGCATATATTTGCCTTACACAGACGTGAGAAAACAAATATACTCCAAATAGAGAAAGTGTCCTTGAAATACGGACGGAAGAAGGTTGATTGTCTTGGAATATACGCTTTTAATTCTTAACCGTTGCTGATGCAATTTTGCACCACAAATGGTTCTGAAATAAATGACAATAATATAAAACTATGACAGTAATTCAGTTAAACATCTTGTTGTCTCATTTTCATATAGTATAGTACGGGAGCCGAGTCTGCTCTTTCTGATGAGGTATAACTCAGATAACCTTAACACTTTATTAACCCTTTGGATGCTATAATGTGAAATATAGTCGAAAATCTCGGGGGTCACCAAGAGAGATTTTTCATTAATTGATTAAAAAAAACAAAAGACATTCAGAATCTGTTTTTGGTGTGATATGACCTTTGGGCATAAAGCTTTACAAAAAAAAAAAAAATCCCCAAAACTAAACTTGGGCTTTAACAACAATAATAAAAGATACATTATAAAAACAAACCAATATAACAAAATAATGCTTTCAGACTTTCAGTGTATATATTTGAAATTGGATAACAAAACTATACATTTTTACCATGAAGTAAAATATGCCTATTCTTAAAATGAAAGACAATTGAGTCAAATGAATGTATTTTTTTTTGGTCTTCTAAATCAGTTTCTTTTAATCATGTGAAAAGGGCAAATTTCAGAATTATTTCAATCAACACCTTCGAAAGAGCGTTGTCTTTTGAACTTGTATATAAAGAACTTAATAATCAAGTTGGAATGGTAATACATTAGTATTTATGTACTATTTACAATTGAATATGAAAATAAGGACAACCCAAGTCCATGGGAGGTCATTTTGAGTAAATCAAGAAAAACTAAATATTTTTTAACATTTCCAATAAAATTATATTTGACTATGATATATACGACAACATCGTAAATACAAGTTTAATTGTACACTTTTTTATAATAATTCAACTGCACATGATTTCTCGGGGGGGGGGGCTCCTTTTATTTGATGGACTTGGGCTTTTTTTTTAATCATATGGACTTGAGTCAGTCTTTGAATCGTATACATAGTAAGTTACTGTAGTAAATGTCTTCTAAAAAGAGAGAGGGTGCTATAATACCAATATAAGAATGACCCAAGTCCTGGACTTATTATGCATACTAGATTTCACTCCTTTATTTTTGGCACGTCTGGGATGAATTAAAATTTATCATTTATACACAAGATGAGCCCATGTATAAGCGTCAATTTCCAATGTTTAACTCAATTTGGCAAAAAATTGGACTTGGTTCATTTTCATATTCAGATATTCAATTGCATATAGCATTAAAGTATTGGCTAACATTTACCACAGTTAAAAAAATCTGAGCTACATGATTCCCCATGCTACCATTGTCTTTGACAAGATCTAAAAATGACGCTCTGAAAAAAAATGTATTTCAAAATGATCATTTAGTGCTTTAAAAAAAGTGAAAATCGTAAGTTGATCGGATTCACCTACCCATTATCTCCCATAGACTTACTGCGTGACCACTAGGGCTATTTAAGAGAACACAGTTTACCGGTTATGCTGAATAAATCTTCATCAAAATTTTCACATCATTCGGTTTCCAGGTGAGAAAAATTACATTTGCATATTAATGTGGACTATTCACTCATATGCAATAAAAGCTGGGATTGGCATTGAGTACCGTCGGAGTTAAGCTCGTTGCTGCCGTGTGGATGGCCAACAATTACCTTAGCCCACGTATTGATTTCTGTGTAGTACATTGTTCAGTAGTGGGATTTGTGTAACAGTATGTCCAAAACGAAGTGTTCTGTTGTTCAACTACTCTCTCCTGATACGTAGTTGACATTTTTAGAAATACATTGTCACAGAAAGTTGAACAGTTGATGTAAAATGTTGATGTTTGGCAAGTAATCAACCGGTACTGTGTATTTTCTTAACTCGCCCCGGTTTTAATTTGTTATTCATGCTAACTTGCCATTGAGCAGGTAACTTTCCAAACTTTTTAATATTCTAGGTTTATATTTGTCCATAGTAGTTCAGATATCAAAATTGACAATTTTTTTTTTAAAATTGAAGTTCCAAAATGTTAGCCTATCACTTTAAAGCAATGCGTTCACCCTAACATCGAATGGTGTATCAAAGCAGAACAATGAGAGAGACATATTAGTGAAAGTTTGCGAAAATCCATCAAGAATAACAGGTTATGAAGTTTCCAAAGTTGTAAATTTGTGAGTCACATGCCGAGCAGCTCTCCATATGATGACCACGCCAACCCCGGTGTACGTTGTACCCGGTACGCGTGATGCAGCGCTCTTTGGTTTAAAATGTATTTTTTTCAGTAGGACGTGATGAAATCAGTTGATGATGCAGAGGCTGGGCAAGTGACACAACAAAAAGCTAAAGCTTACGAAAATAGGCTAAAATGAATTTAAATGTGGTTATTTTCCCCCTATTCATAACTTTTACATAAGTTTGTAACCAGGGTACAGTGCTAAAAAATAAATAAATAATTCAACAAAATGGCGAATTTCTAGTTGGTACCCCGGGGTATGGCGTGGTGCATCATATGTCATGTAATAAAAATTCCATAAATAGCAATTTTTTAATAGTTCATGATAATTGAATGGAGTTGTTTCATAGTTGCATGTGTGGAATAATGTTTCTGATAATATATTGAATGCACAAATAAAATCATTTTCAAATTTCTGAGAAAACGGCACTTTTATGGAATTTGTATCACATGACATATGGGGAGCTGCTCGCATGTGACGTCACAAATATAAAACTTTGAAACTTCGTAACTCTGTTATTCTTAGGTGGATTTTCGCCAAACTTTCACTAATATGTTTCTCTCATTGTTCTGCTTTTATTAAAGCCAACTTAATGTCAGGGTGAACCTTGCCTTTAAGTAGTCATCAGTATCTCAAGAATGATGTGCTAATTACATGGGGAATAAAACCAAAATTGTACAGCAGTGTTATACACAAATTAATTCTTGGTATTCAGAATATGTCACACCTCCTAACGAGTCCAACAGACAGGCCAAAATTCGCAATGCCTTTAGATATCATGAAGCTTAGCTACTGTACATTTAATATAAACAATACATGCCACGCCTTGCGATATTTAGACCGTTTTCGTTGAATTTTTCCTCCCCTTTTGTCATGGTTTACATTTGTGAAGCATCAGAATGCGATTCACAGCCTGCCAAACTTAAAAATTTGGAGAAATCATGCATGGATGAAAGACATAAAGTAGGAGAAATGGCCACACAACAACGCTGCAGCAGAACTGACGTCGACCCCGAAATTGGAAATTGGCCCGTCCGCTGGACGCGATAGGTGGCGCACTATAATGTGAATACCAAGAATATGACAACCACGTAGGGTCAAGTGACATCGTCTTAACCAATCAAAGAATAGATTCTATTAAGGTGTTATATAATCTAGCATTTATTACATTTTCAATCCATGCTCCACAATATTTCAAAGCAAATGTTAGAGAACTTGACTTTTTTTCCCCTCGTATCAGACAAATCGGAAGTCACCACTTAATCTGTGTTTGAATTGACGCCCACTTGAACTTTAGACATTTCTCACCCATTGATTGATTAAAAGGACAAAAAGGCGTAAATACACAACACTCTGTATATTGAACTCAACAGACAAGCTGTATATGGCTAGTCTACTATACAAACACCGGTTAATTCTGTAGCCAGTATGCTGCCAAAAGCATGCACAGTTGGCAGTCAAAATCTGCACATTGCTTTTATCGACTTTGAGACAGAAATATGGAATAATTAAAAGAGAACACAAACAACACGGAATAACTCACCGCAAATCGTAATGATTTCTGCAATGGTAGCAAATGTGGTGTGGGACGTGAGGGGGAGTATACAGTTATACATATATTTGTAGAATGTGCAGGTGTATATTTATATATCATTATCAACGAAATGAAATAGGACATATAAACACTTCAAATCAAAGGGGGCGGAAAAGTCATACACAGCTGGTGCCTAAAGTAAATAAACAAATGATATCGGATACATTTCATCATAGATTTTGCGATGATAGCTGTATTACATGGCAAATATCATATAGATATGCGTCAGGATGGGGAAAAAGCAATTGCACTATATTTCTGATATGTTGGGAATAAATTATGTTAAGAGTACTCAAGAGTACAGATTAGAGTGCAACATTTTTATGTGAAGGATGCAATGTCTAGACAACATAAAGATAAAAAGCGGAGATACAGAAACTGAAAATAATTAGAGACATGATCTTTCAACAAATGACACCTATAGATTGCAGATAGCCCATTAATTGAGTATTATGACACACGGATGCAACATCAATTGTCTTCACATAATGTACTCTGGCACTTACGGAATGTAATATTTTTCCCCCGTAGAATTAACGGAAGATGCAGCCAGCATCTAACAGGAATAAGTTAAAGTGATAGGCTAACATTGTGAAGCTTCAATTTAAAAAATTGTCGAATTTTGATATCTGAACTACATAGTAGTGTTCATATGGACAAATAAACACCCCTTTGGTGGATTTTCACCAAACTTTCATTAATATGTTTCTCTCATTGTTCTGCTTTCATTAAAACCAACTTGATGTTATGGTGGACCTTGCCTTTAACTTGATTCTAGTAACATTGTGCCCTATATTAAGGGCTGCTTCCAGTCTTTCCTTTAAAGGTATTGGGTAACATTTACCACAGTTAAAAAATCTGAGCTACATGATTCCCCATGCTACCATTGTCTTTGATGAGGTCTAAAAATGACGCCCTGAAAAAATTGTATTTCAAAATGATTATTTAGTGCTTTAAAAAAGTGAAAATCGTAAGTTGATCGGATTCACCTGCCCATTTTCTCCCATAGACTTACTGTGTGTACACCTACGCTATTTAAACTCGCCCCGAATTTTAATTGTTTGTTCATGCATAACTTGCCATTGGCAGTGTAACTTTCCAAACTTTTTTTATTTTAGGGTGTTTATTTGTCCATATGAACACTTCAAAATTTGACAGTTTTTTATATTGAAGCTCCACAATGTTAGCCTATCACTTTAAAATATGACTCTGATAGAAAATAAACCCACAGAAAGAACACAAGTTTGACTTCCACAGCAAAAGGGACAATATTTGACCATGGAATTTTCAAAGCAGCAACCACAACCTTTAAAGGTATCTTAACCAAGTTTCCAGTCAAAAACATCTGAGCTTTATGATCCTTTACATAAGTATAGTGTCTACAAATAAGAAGCCTTGAAAAACTTACAGTTACAAGGAATCATGAAGTGCTTTTAAAATGTTTCAATTCATGAGCGACCATTCCAGTTTCCCCCCCATAGACTGCTGTATTTATAGACTGTTTGTTCCTAGGACACTTATTTATGTGCCAATATTTATCTGTGCATATTTTCTAGTGACCCATAACTGGCTATGTCTTTTTTTTATTCTAAGATGTTTTTCAATTTAAACACTATCATGTAGATATCAAAGTTTGACAATTTTTTTTTAAATTGCAGCTTCCACAATAATAAAGAGGGCCTTTAACTTGATTCTAGTAACATTGTGCCCTACAGACGGCTTCCAGTCTTTCATTTAATATTGCAGTCTCTTTGTCATATTGATATATTTATATATCAAATAAACAAATAAAATATGGTCAATTCATTTACCCTATTACTAATGTGACATAAAGAACCAACTGTAATAAGTGTACAGTTCTCTTGAAGGCTAAGTACAAAGTATCCATTAAGACATCTTAACAACTTGTCAGACTCTAATTAACCTTCGTCCTATGGCTTGAGTGTCACTTTCCCAAAGATCAATTCAAAAAGAGCAACAAAATCTTTGTTTGACTTCTGAAGTTAGCACTGCAAGGAATTCACTGTCAAGTTCTCAATGGCGCCAGAACTCCATATCTTCAGAATAATCAAAATATTATCTTTGTAATTTGTCACAAAAATGTTTTGTTGGTAAGATGGGGAATACTTATCATTGATTTTTTTCTCTCTCCTTCTCTCTTAGCTCCAGTGACAAAATTATACTGCATGCATAAAATACAATCATAGCAGTTTGTTTTATTTGAAGTGTCTTATGGTTAACTACAAATCCAGCATTGACATTTCCCATAGGTAATACACATACCACTATACACTCTGATAATTTTAACATCACAATTTGTCACTATAAATAATTTTCAGGAGGTTTGATGTTGTTTTCTGCTGATGTCTGGGGTGACAATAGAATCATTTGTGAAAGACTGATGAAAAAAGTTATGTGATAGACCAAAACTACACTTGGGCTTTAATTATAACAAAATTGTAACATAAACATGATTATTTTTTTATCCCTAAAAGAAAAATGTGAGAGGTGAAGAGTTATGTGAATCTTGACAATGGATGAATTTTAGACTGTTTTACTTGATATGCTTTTTGGGGGAGTGTGCAAATAATCAAGAACATGATATAACTCCCCATCATGTTGTGCATTAAAAGCGGTTTTGGGACATTGGCCAAACCACTGCATTTCAAAACGACCAGTTTGTTTCGCAACATTATTACAGTCATATAAATCATAATTATAACCTCACATTTGAAAGTAAAACTCATTTCATTGCGGATTTACGAATCCTCTTCATGTCATAAATTCACAGTATGAATTCCAGGATGTACTGCATTTCAAACTGACCACTTTATTTTGTAGCATCATCACAATCACATAATCATGATAATTACAGCTTTAGATTAGGAAGCTTTCAATGAAAATTGAACCAACCAGATATATGTCTCTTTATATATTCAGCTTGACAAAAGCTCTATAGGCAGTTTGGTGTCTGAGGGGTAAATAACCCTACTGCAATACCACGACTACCTGTTTTTCTAGTTAAAATGTTACATATAACCGAGCACCTGTTTACAAATGCCAGCTATTTTCAGCCCAATTTACATGGCACTTTTCACGTGGGCTGCACAACTGAATGAATTAGGAGCTGGACCAAAACATTCCACAGGAATGTAGATAATGTAGCCAATGTTATTCCCCAGCCTGTAGTTTTATTTTTAAAGGCAGGGCATCTCTTTTGCATGCCTAAAAATTAACATTGTGTAAATACAATGGCATTTAGAAGAAAATGCTATCTGGGAACCTTAAGCAAAATATAGGAGCTAGAAACTCAGTTTTAGTGGAATTATAGTAACAGTTAGACTCTGAATTGAATTTTTGTCTCGCGAGACTAAAACTCCCAGCACAGGAACGTACACTAAATGGTTATTGTTTTTCTTTCACATATTTCAAATTCTAGGCAATAACTGACCCCCAGATTTCACAGACATGCCCTTCACCAATAGCCTAAGGGGCATGGGTTATCTTTCCTGGTCTGGGGGGATGTATGCAAATGAGATCCACTGCCTTTAAAACACTTTCTCTTCTTTTAATATGCAATGTTGGCAATCTCTCCCTCCGTCTTTTCTTCTTTTTTTGGGGGGGGGGGAGGGGGCAAATCTGGAAATCTGCTCTAAATACTGCAAGGTGAATCCATAAAATACCAACCTCCAATTACCTATTTATCTTTTCAGTTCTCTTGAGCTTTTTTTTGGACATTTTCCTGTCACTGAACCAACTGCATTTTCAGGTCATACTGTCTTTGTTCGGAGCTAAAATTTATTTCAGAGACCTCTGGCATGTCTAGATGGGGGAAAAAGGGTAGAAAATCCTGTTAAACAAGTTAACTTTTTTTCCTAACTCTAGGTTATGATGGCAAGTCTGCCACCCAGTGCCAGTTCCTTTGTCTGAATTCTCTTCAGATATAATAAGGACATGGCAAGAAGTTTACTTTGTGGTGGATGCTAGCCAAGTTTTGCCTCTTTAAAGCTACAGTAGTACATTCTAGAGCCCTCCGATTGCTAACAACGGCTATTTCACACAATAAAATCATTCAAACAAATTCTGTAATACTATCTGATCATTCTGATGTGTAATTGTTATAATCTTGGAAGAGTAATATGAAGAACTTTGTGGCACAGAAGTTTTGACTGTGGGTATTGGAATAAGTGGTGGAAGTGGGTGGGGTTGGTGAGGTAGGGCTTTGTCTCAGTACTTCATGAAGGGGGGAGGAGGGAGAATAAGGGATGGAGAAGTGGGAGGAGCAGGGAAGGAGGGGAGGGAGAGAGGGTAGGGGATAAAGAGGGAATGGCGAAGGAGAGGAAGAGGAGGAAGGGAGGATAAGGAAGGGGTGGGGAGGGAACCCAGGGGGTACTCAGATCATAGTCGGACGGGGGTGTGCCACTGAGAACTCCGAATCCATACCCACTTCTAAGGGTCCTTTTGCCGTAAATAGGCATCCATGTTTAAGGGTTGAAAATAGCGTATGTTTGCGCGCTTTGTGCGCCAAAACTTTGAAAATTGTGAGTGTTTGCGTGCAAAGCGTGCCAAAAATTTGAAAAACTGGACCCATGTTTAAGGATTTTTTTCATGAAAAGGGGACCCATGTTTAAGGATTTCTCTTGAAAAAGTCGCCCTTCAGAGCGGCACATCCCCATATACCCCATACACGTGAGTATATTGGGAGGAGAAAGAGCACATGGGAAGAGAAGGGGGGAGAAGAGGGCATACAGGGGAGAGAATGAGAGGGGAATGAGAAGGCAAGGAGTAGAAAATGAAAGGGAGGGGAGGGAAGGAAAGGAAGGGGAGGAGAGGGGAAGGGGAAGGGACAGAAAGGAAGGAAGAGGGATGTGGTAGATTCTCCTCCCACATGTAAATATTGTTGTTTGCCCCACCCCTTACCACACATCCCATTTAACCCCTGTGCATCCCCTTACCCCCCCCCCGACACACCACCACCACTACATTTGATTTCTGAAAGTCTATGCTTTTCCTGGGACTCTTGTCATATATGAAAAGCCAGATCACAATTTTTAAGTGTGATGGTATTTCTACAAGTCAAAAACTGGTAAATTGACTCACTGATAAGCACATACTTGTCATAAAATGATATATTTATTATCATTTTGTATATCATTAGTATTTCCAATTATTTTCTTTGCAGTCAATATGACATCTTTTTCATGAATCTTCTCATCCACAAGGTGCCATTTTAATACTCCAAACGGCATGTCTACACCACCACCCCAAGGACCTTGACAGCCGGTCACCAACACACACAACCCACTGTGATCTTTACACCAGCGATCCAAATGCATAGTGCAGAAAATCCCCCTAATGGCTTTCACAGACCCAGCACAGCCTTAACAGGTGGGACTACCCTACATCATGGCCCTGGTATCGCACAGGAAACCATCTATTGACCTGTGACCCCTTGACAACAGGCCTTGGTGTTTGACTGAGGTCTTTTATCGCACCGCCCCGCTCCGAGCCCAGACATCTCTCAGTACAATGCCTCCTGTCCCGACCTTCTCCCTACAATGTGTTCAAGAGTCCACGTGGGAGCCAAGATCTACACAAAGTGGCTCAGCTTCCAGATGCCATCATCATCGTCTTCCATAGTCTGGCTTCCAGACGTACAGCGGAAGACCCTATACTAGAGGATTCTAGGACACCCCCCCCCCTCTGGGGACAACTCCCCCAGAGGACAACTCCCCCAGAGGACAACTCCCTCTGAGGATAACTCCCCCAGAGGACAACTGCCTAGAGGACAATCCCCCAGAGTACATCTCATATAGAAGACAACTCCCCCAGAGGGCAACTCCCCCAGAGGACAACTCCCCCAGAGGACAACTGGCCCCAGAGGACAACTCCCCA
>JZLH01S0108638.1:48143-71423 GCA_001188425.1 Eucidaris tribuloides | reverse complement strand
GTCATATCACACCAATAATAGATTCTGAATGTCTTTTTTTTAAATCAATTAATGACAAATCTCGGGAGGGTTGGGATTGGACCCCGAGATTTTCGACTATATTTCACATTATAGCATCCAGAGGGTTAATAAGGTGTTAAGGTTATATGAGTTATACCTCATCAGAAAGAGCAGAGTCTGCTCTTTCTTATGAGGTATAACTGAGATAACCTTAACACCTTATTAATGCTTTAGATGCTATAATGTGAAATATAGTCGAAAATCTCGGGGGTCCCTCCACCCCGAGATTATTCATTAATTGATTAAAGAAAAACAAAAGACATTCAGAATCTGTTATTGGTGTGATATGACCTTTGGGCATAAAGTTTTCAAATAAAAAAATCCCCAAAACAAAACTTGGGCTTTAACTCATTTATGATGTAAAGATTGACATAAACCTTCACCTCTCACAAAAGCCTTGGGGCTTAACGAAAATAGGTGCTAACCACATTGTCCAGAACCATCATAAATCAATTAGATTTTAATATTTATTCGATTGAGATCATATCACACTTAGCTATATAAACAGGTCACCAGACCCAGAAGACAAATTTTGACAATCATTTTAAGTGATAATAATCTCAGGAAATGCATGAAAGAAAACAAAACCTCTAGATTAGTTACGCAAGGTTTTTTTTTTCGTTATCGCATTTTCCGTTCATGACAGGTCTTAACAGGTTCCCATTCCAACGTAACATTTGAATGAATAGACAAAAGAAGGTCGAATTAAAGTAAACATAAATAACTGAAATACAACAAATGAAAAATCTAGCAATCTAGATATAATAATCAACTTTATCGCAATCGGAATATACGGGGAAATAACTCTCCAGAAAAGTCGCTAAACTACAATGAAAAATATAGAAATATACACCTTACCGTTATTACGTTCAGAAACTGCAAAGTGGCTGTACCATAAATATAGTCTTCTAACAGTAATAAAGTTTTTGTGGAATTCACCTGTATTCTTATACTCTGTAAAAGCGGGACATGTGATTCCGATCACGAGACTGCTGGCAAATCTATAACTTTGCGATCAAACACTGTGTGTTTGCGAAGTTGGAACTAACAAAAGCCCTAATCTTATAGATGATATAACGCTATCTTCGAGGATATAAAGGGCAACCTTTTTGGCAAATGGGTAACTTGAAGAGTGACAAGGATCACGAGGTTGTACAAGTTAAGTGAAATTGTTTTAGGGTCCATTGTGTCTTTACTTGGGTGTTCTGTTATTCATACTGTGTGTATAAAATTCACACAAACATACACACAAACATTCATAAACGCACGTACAGACAGACACGCAACGATGGACAGTCAAAGTTTGAAACAAACAAAAAACTGCTGATTAAGTACAATTATACAAGAGCTTAGAGGTAATCACTATTCAGAAACATATAATCCTGAAATACTGCCATACCTACATGGTACATTCGTAAAGCGATCACACAAAATGGAATTCATCAATATTGATGGTTACACACGAACAATAAACCGTACAAACATTCCATTGATTGTCATCAAGCAATTGACTACAATTTCATTTTGTTCAGATATTTATAATTTATTATTATTTCAAGCAAAAATACATCTATTTGAGTGAGAATAAAATATATTTGTGCGACGCCAAAATCTATTTCATCCTCATCACATATTTGGAAAAGTACACAGTGTTATTTTGCATTTGAAATTTATTTTTTAATGTGTCTTAATTCAAACTTACATAATAAAATACTTCGTGACATTCCCACAAACATCAATTGTAACTTACCCAATCATTAGACATACCTAATTATGCAACCTGTGCAATATTTGAAAACTTTGCAGTGTTGAAGTAACTCCAGCATCCTATTTCTCATTTCGAAGAAATTATTTTCAGAGTGTATTGTAAATAAATATTACCCTATCAAACCCCTGACACTGTATTGACTGCAAATGAGAGGAAAATATTCTAAATATACATTCTAATTGTTCATATATTACACTGAGGTTCTTTGGATCATATAATGAGAAATTTTGAATGAAGTGAGTGAATGCTGCATAATTCTTTCAACCCAGCGATTTCGAGTATCCAACGTCACACAGCTTCTGTACGCACAGGACCGCCACCAAGCGTATAAATACTACCAGTTCACCCGTCGTCCAAAAATGCTGATGTCATTTGAATGCATCAAAGGTCGTATTCTCACGTGCGCGTTAAATATAGTGCCACTGTTAAGCATCATAGAAGTTTCAACTAAGTTCATTCTTACTGACACGTGCAGTCGGAGAGATGAAAATATCAAACGTTGAAGTTAGTATAGAGAAATGTGTGTTATCCCGTTTATGATCTTGTTTAAACCAATACTGGTGTACAATTTATATATTTCAAGTAGTATTCAATAATGATGAATTCATCTCCAAATTAAGTATTTCCCGAAAACTTTTGCAATCTTCACATGTTTATTTAAAGAGTTTTTACGTTATGACATAAGTGGGTCAATCTCGTTTTAATGTAGGAACCGAAGGCCTGTTGAAACGGTCGATCGATGCCTATATTCGACCTCGTCGGAGAATCTGTAGTCACCTGTCGTGACTAGAGATAAAACCGCTCCAGGTTTGAGTGTAGACAAATAACTTATAATTTATTATAAATCAAGTCCGATTGTAAGTATATAGTCCGTAGGTATCCATGTCGCCTGTATCTACACCAAGGGGTAGCTGGATGACGTAGCGATACCACATTGGTTATCCTTGTTACGAGACATCCAGATGTAAGCCCTTCATACCCCAGCTGGTACCCCAACTGTTGAAGAGAACAGAAAGGAAATGCATTGACAACCAAAGCTAAGACGAGCTGGGCTCAGGACTATACAGAGCTATTGACAAATTTAACTGTTCAGACATTAAGTGTGTTAGTGTCGCGTAATTGTTCGCTTTTTTAATTTTACTACCGTAGTTTTCTTCGGTCTTACATCCCGAATGACGCCGTTCGTGTTTTGCACAATTGATGCATGTCCATTTGACATGCAGTAGTCACGTGACGTTAAATTGGAGGGGAATTTGAGCTGGAACTATTCCTACCAAACTGCACATGTGCAGACTGGCCAGTTTTGGCACAACATTGTCTTTCCAGCTTATATAGGTAATACTTTGCAATGTCCACGAAATTCATGATTGTTCCAAAACCTATGTAAATAACAACTTGATTGTTAGAATAGTCCACAAGAAAGTTAAAGGCAGCATTGCCATAATCTCATGGAATACAGAAAGGGCGAATTTTTGTTACTTTTAACATTTTGTCCTTTTCAATCTCGATGGAAACAGGAAGATCTCAGGTCCAAAGATTATAGGGACGCCCATGCGCATTTAATTTTAACCATACGTTGCATAGTGTTCACTGTCACATGGTGTATTTCCAAATCCTGGAACTATCTAGGTTTCCTGTAATCGACAATAACATATCTAACCTTTTCTAACCTTTACGATGCTAAAATTACGTTCATTCTGTCCAAAACTTCAATTCAGTGAAGTTGTACCCTCACCGAGAAACATACAATTCGCATGAAATGACAAGTATATTGTGTCTTGTCCATTAAACATTATAAAAGATCTGAGCTGTAGAGTTTTAATATATTTTTACGGTGTTTTTTCTGTTGCAACGCACTCCTCCGAATAAGAGTCATGTGAAAAGTGGAGAATCATACAAATTTTAGTCACTGCGTATTTGTGCATTCCATTTGATTAACAGCTTCCAAGGTGTGCAAATAAAGAACTCAATCTTATCCCTTTGGAGACGATTTGATTTCGCTGTATTACGTATTTTCCATAGAACCTAGCCCGAGATATCTCTTGATTAGACTTCAACGAGTTAACAGATTGAAAGGCTACGTACCTGTTCTTAACGATGTAATAATCCGTTCCAGACGAAGTGGTATCGTAGCCAACAGCCAATACGCCGTGGTCCAGGATGGTAGAGCTGCAGGCGGGTTCATTGTACACACCTATGTTAGAATAAATTCAGTTGCAAATAAATAAATAAATAAATCAGTTGATCAATCATTGATGAATTATTAATTATATGGGAAACATAATGACAGAAAAATATACAAGGTCAGACCATAAGTAATAAAGAATTTCCTTGCGAAATCCTAAAACCAGCTCTGTTGCTGGCTTCAAGAAACTGGTGCATGACAATATCGGATTTACATTCCGTAATGTAAAGACGAAACGTTATAGGACAACCTCAGTGTTTTCTACCTTGGTGTTTCAGGTTCCTTGGTGGAAGCAGCTTATGCTAAAAGATGTGCATTGTCAGGGATGTTGCTGATCTGAAAAAATATCTCAGAAATGTCATTATCTTCCCCAACTGTTTAGCCACTTTCTCATTTTCCTTTTATTTCTAATATCCCTTTCTTATTTTTTTTTGCGGCGAACAAGGGTGATGAATATGGCTTCATTAACACTTAACGTGATGTGATACTTTTCCCAGTCTATGATATTGCTTGATTACCACTGCTTCAGAAACATCAATAGCCAGATTACTATTACTGATGTGACGTCGCCATACTACTATTGTTGTTGTGACGTCATTCCTAATCACACGACAACTCACCTGACTCGTAAAACTGGAAGGAGTCGTGGCTAGCATCAATGGCGACTGAGATTGGTCCAACTGTGGCAATGGCCTCCGTCAGAGCCTTCTCGTTTCCAGTTGGGATGTCTGTGTAACCCGTACAGGTAGCGCCGATGTTTGCTTTGGTGAATTTGCAGGTTGGTTCATCCTGATAAGTAAAGGTATTCATAATAATAAAAATTATCATTACAATAAATTAAGATATTGTATTAATAGCAGTGGTATGCACACTATAACTACTCATTAATACATGTTGATAAACGTCTGTAAAAGTACAATAATTATTTAACTGGAAACACAGCTGCAGGTAGATGTCTTGGACGTTCTTTTGAACACTACAAGGTCATCACAGTGAAAATGCTTTGAGAAAACGCATTCCGAGATAGATGTATTCCACTCGGAATTGAAACTGCCAATTTCGGCAAAGGCCTAGCTGAGGTAACCATAGTGAGTGAAGCACACTCATCACCGACTTTATAACATTCTTTCATCATGAGAATATAAACATGGCGTTAAAACCACTGTTTGACAAGAATTACAGGTTGGACAGGGTAATTTTTATTTTGTGATAACACAGCTCAGAGACTCGGCAGGCATTCGCCTGTGCCTTTATGTAAACTGGCAGTTATAATTCGACAATTTTATATATATCTAGCGATTTTCGTCATAGTATTATGCTTATGTTCTTTCTGTCAGATTATGAACCGCTTGTTATTTACATATTTTATATACATTTTGTCGTTGCTTTTTCATAACTGTGATCATTTATTTTCCTAATCCAAATAACATTTTTTGCTAAATAATGCTCCTCACCATAGCCGTGTATGGGTAGCTGGCTTCGGTGTCGATACCGCCGTTCTTAATGACGTATTCGAAGGCCTGGTCCATCAGTCCACCTTCGCAACCCATGTTACCCTCGGGCCTGGAACAGTCCACCAAGTTCTGCTCGCTTAGACTCACAAGGTTACCAGTCGACTTGAAATGCTGACCTTCGAGGGATCCAGTGGCACTGAAAGCCCAGCACGAGCCACATTGCATCTGTGGGGTCAAATATAATAAATTATTTCATAATTACGCATCATGAACTCATATAAATGAACTCGGATCAAAGATAGGCCTAATTATATTCTAACAATCATGGCGGCGTTTAGCAAAAATCATCTGATTGGAATCCAACCCCGTTTTGTTGTCTTGTAAGATCCGTAGTAGGTCCATGGTCAGGTGGAGTCGGAGGTCCTAAGGTGGAGCTTCTGAAAACGTTTGGATTTTAGCTATTGAAATCCCTCGAAATACACACTGAAAACCAATTACAAGAATTTCTTGGACCAAGGATGTTAGGGCCGAGAAGCTTGCTGCATACAAAATTGTTTGTAATTGTCAATCTTTCATATTAAGTGGACATGGTGTTAGTAGATCTCATTTTTACCAGATAATGAATAAAGTACAAATCGTCACACCCGTGGACAAAGACACTTGTACTTAATTTATGGTGCTAAGGGCTTTTCTCTACAAAATAACGAAACGTAAGAGACCGTTAATGCGTCCTCAGTATTCTTTCATCACAGCACCATAATGTTGCATTTTTCCCCATTTCATATTTCAAGATTAGCACAAAGATGTCTTTAAATGTATAAATCTTAAAAGAGCTGGTCTTACCTGGTTCTTGACTCCCGTTACGTAACCTTTGGTCCTCCAGTCAACCGACTTCGGGATCTGGACGTTGCTAGGTGGCAAGAAGGTGGAGCCGGATTTGCTGTTACTCAATTTCAATCCGTTGAAGAAGGTCAAAAACTCGTCGTGTGCCTGTCAAAGATGTCAATGAGTGTTACATAATTGACGGACTCATTGTTTTAGGGTTTTATTTTATCTGATTGATTTCAGTTAAAGCAAATTGCACGAGAATTTAATCGGGAGTATCTCTTCGTTTGTACTGTGGTTTTGATCTTACATCTTCCAACATAATCAACACTTAAATCAGTTCAAAGGTTCAAAACCTTATACCACTGAAATACAGACGAAAACGAGGACACCTTATTGAGCCTCAGAGATGTATGACCCAAATCGATAAATGAATGCCAATTAAAAGGCCGAAAAGTATATGAAGAAAAAGAATCAGAGGTCATTCTCCTAGTGTCTTTCAGCCTACAGATGAGGAAAATTTCATGATTCAATGAGTCGTAAATGCAATTTATCCTTCCCAAATGTGCTATCCGCACTTACATCTTTGAACATCAGGAAGAAAGTATCTCATTTGGATTTCAAATGGACTTTGATACTATACTACACTTCATCTTCCACGTAAATGGATGATATTTAAGGGATGCTCGAAGTAGTTTGGTGAAAAGGCAGTGACAGCTTTCTGAATTACATGCCGTTAGTCGTTTTCTTATTTCTTATTATTCTACAGATGTCGACCACAATATCGGTTAATGCCTTGTAGTAAGAATTCAACTTACACTTTACAGTATGTGGTATAATAAAATGCTTGCTTTCTAAAATACCATTGGTGTAATGATCCCATCCTCTTTAGAGGGGACTGTCGAGTTAATTTCTAATCTTTCAATTATCACTTACTCTACGGGACTAAGGGTTTAGAATAAAACCTGCTCACCATGTCTCCGAATTCATTCATGCCAAGACGGTAGGTGTGTAGTCCCCTCTGGTGTTCCAGGTTGTGCTTCACGATCATCTCCAGGTTCTGTTGCCATGTCATCCTCCTCATCACCTCCTCCTTCTCGGTGGGGTAAGACTTGTCATGTTCGGCCTTCCACGCGTTCCATTCCTCGTCGAAGTTTTGGGTGAATAGACTGACACCAAGGGTGCCGAAGATGCAGACAGCCAACACTAGAACTTGAAGGCCCTTCATGATGGGTTCCGGATTCTAGATAAAAAAATTAAACAATTAAAAAATAAAACAAACCAACAACAAGCATGACGTACACAGTTTATCACAATACCATTCCTACAAAACGTTTTTATTATAATGTAAGCGGAATCACTAAGATGCTTGAAAACAATCTGTATACAATGTATGTGTATATAAAATAAAATACATGCATATATACATGCACATATTTCTACAAATAATGTTTGAATAGTATTTCTCTTTGTTTGCAGAAAACACATATGTCTTGATAAAAGAAACAAATCAGATGGAAAATATGAAATGATTCATTATCATTGAGATTAAATAAAACACAACGTTTTAAATGTTGTGTTGCAAAAATAATTCAAAATGATTTGCCATCATCGTGTCTGAAGTATTTCGTTCCACCGCATTAGAGATGTGTCATAAAACATGAAATAATCTCTTAATACTCACCGATGTTCACAAGATCTTTGCTAGAAAATCATCGGCAAGAGTGAAGAGATTGTTTCATTCCCTCAATTTTTATAACTTCACCAAAAGGCACAATCCCGATCAGATGATGTTACTGCAAAGCATATGACTTTTGTCACATGCACGGGCCAT
The DNA here is from genome assembly GCA_001188425.1 of Eucidaris tribuloides. Taxonomy (NCBI): domain Eukaryota; kingdom Metazoa; phylum Echinodermata; class Echinoidea; order Cidaroida; family Cidaridae; genus Eucidaris; species Eucidaris tribuloides. The sequence continues at coordinate 63,297 of JZLH01S0108638.1, read as the reverse complement.
AAAATCATAAATTTGAATCAATACTGGAAAATTTTAATGAGCTCTCTCGTGACTTGCAAATTCTTTGATCCCAATCTGGGGACTGTGAAGTACAAAGTCTAGAATTGTCAAAACTAATATTCGAAACGCAATTTCGGCTTATACAATAGAGTAATTAGTGATGCCACAGTTTTATAACAAGATACGTAAAATGCGTAAACGAGTTATGACAAGTCATAAATACATCAGCTTCACGTGATATTTATTGAGCACACAGCCTATATCTTGTCTAAAAACTGTACACCCATTGTTTTAGATTCCATTGTTTATCAGGACAATCTAAGTTATAGATTGTTTTAGACGAAGATCAAAGGCAAAACTGACTTATTTTGAAATGGTTTTTATGCACATAGATCCGAAGACTTTGTTCAAAGAGTCACAAAGGAGGCACATTATTAAAAACGTCATAGAAAGATCACAAAATCGAGCATGTACTCAAGGAAAAATAAATGAATGCAGAGGGTCAGAAATTGGCCAAAGAAGTGAAGACAGGAGGACATTAATACATATTAATGGACTCCTTAAAACACGTTACAGCGGGGTGGATCCCTCTCCCTTCCCGCAGTTGATTGATATTCCATAGATATTAACTTTCTTGAGATGTTACAATTCATACGGCTTGGCATCCTTAACATTTAATGAAATATATTCCTCGAAGTGTGTAGCACTAAGGGAAACATCGTCCTAAATGAAAAATATAATTCCCAAGAGAATGTCAAAATGCTATAATAGAACGATAGACAAGGAAATATATGTTATGTATATTTTATGTATATATAAACACATGTTTATCATTATGATTTACCTGGCAAATCCCCAGAGCCTGTGCTCAGTTAACTAACACAATAAACACGGTAGAATCAATACGATAAAATGAGATAGTTTTACCATTTAACAACGTTAGGGGACCAGTATTTTATACAAGAATCTGAACAAATTGCATATTACATATGATCCTGTTTCTAGAAACTTTGTCATTTTCTTTACTAAAGTAGTGATTTTTTTACCACAAAATGCTTGGAGTATCAATTATGATCAATAAATTGCCATTTGGTGCATTGTATACACTTATGAGTACACGGGCTCGTTGGTATACTAGTAAGTCAATTTTTTTACCAAAATTTGTCATTTGTCATCCTAAAATCTCATGGTAAGGGTAGCATGAAATAGAATATAGGAGTTAGGACAAAACATGTTTTCATGAAATAAACTTGTCAAGATTTTCCTACAAAAATGTTCTTTTTAAATAGCATTTTGAAAGCCAAAACGACTATTTGACACCCCAAAATACCTACATAGAAAAACTGGTAGAAGGAAGGAAAATCCGTGTGATTCAAACAGAGCTGAGCTTCTTCTTATTTCTTAATCAAGTTCCTCGCTGGAAATAATCTTCAATTCCACAAGCATCATTTTTAACCCAAATTTCCCTTGGGAAGGATAACTGATTATGCATCAAGAATCTGCACGTAATCTTACCTATAATTATTCATTATAGTTTTCCAACCACATTTTGGAGCAAACGAAATTTCTCCTCTGGCACTTAATAATTATATTGAAGATAGTGACTTCATAATTTTTTGTGTGTGAATTATATAGACCGATGTCATGCCAAAAAAAAATGTAATGTAATAATTCAATCCTCGCTTCACTTGTCATATGACTGCTATTTGACCAATCACAGACTTGTATTTATCAAACGTGCATCTATCAGGCGTGCCCCCAACCCTTCTGGTCTTGGTGGTTGCAAATAGCCGACTGGGCACAACACATACACTCTAAAAATAACAAGTCAAAACGGAAATGGTTCTATTGGAGTCACACCCTGAAACGGGGTCAAATTTGAGCTCGATAAGGATCGCATCGTAAAAAACCACGTCAAACCCGACCTTTTTGGGTCTGGCACCAACAACTCTATCCGGGTCAATAGGACTTTTTCGTATATAAGCAGTTCAAGTAATTCAATTTAACTACTCTCATAAACCCAAATGGTAATCCTAAGCTTCAAATAAAAAAAAACATGTGTATGTATTTTAACATAGGATAATACGGCATCTGTATGTACATGCAATCCTATGCATCTTATCTTAATACTTGATTTGTGACATTTAAAGATTAACATTGCCTTTTAAGGTAAAGTAGCTTAGGTGAATTATTCATGCCAAAAACATATATTTGGACATTAAAATCAGTCAAGGGGTAATGTCAGAATTTGACTTTTGACCCAAAGTGCATTGACCTTTCCACATTTTTGGTGATAGCGATTTAACGTCTTGACAAGACGAGTAATTTGATGCATGATTTGAAGCAATTACACTATTTTTCAATTTTGACCCCTGTAGAACCCATTTTAACCCCGTCGAAAATTGCTGACATTTTAAAGAGGGTTACCCAGCCAAATTTGTTTAGTACCCATCACACAATCCAAAACCACTTTCAAACCTTTGTCCGCGAGAAAGTGTCACGGAACCTTAATATCGTTCCTCTACTATCCAAGTTTGAATATTTACAAGAATATTTTGTTTGAAAGGTGATTGAATCTAAATTTAGGAGTGGGTTTCTTGTATCAAAGTTTATTTTTAACAGCCACCCCCCCCCCCACCCACACACACACACACTTACATTGATGTAAATATCAAAATATATATTACATTTTGACTGCATTAGAAAAAGAACATCCGTGCTTTATGGGAGTCAAATTACGCACAGATTTAAAATAATGTATATCATTTTGTCACCAGAAATTTTTCTCAAACACAGTATTACAAATACAGCTGTGTGTATTTGCATTGATGATAACTTTCTGTCCTTTTGTCTTTCGCGATTTTTCTTAAGAATTCACAGACTGCTGCAATGTGTTATGAACCAGATTTATTTTTCAGTGCAACACCCATTAATTGGCAGTTTACTTAGATTTGTAAAACATGTTTAAACCGTGGTAGAAAAAAAATCGTAAAAATCATCGCTTCCCTGGGCAGCACTTTGACCAACATCAAGCAAAATCACTCTCAATAACACCCAATAGGTGTGTGGGTGTGTTGGTGTTGGTGTGTGTGTGTGTGTGTGTGTGTGTGTGTGTGTGTGTGTGGTGTGTTGTGTTGTGGTGTGTGTGTGTGTGTGTTGTGTGTGTGTGTGTGTGTATGTGTGTGTGTGTGTGTGTGTGTGTGTGTGTGTGTGTGTGTGTGTGTGTGTGTGTGTGTGGTGTGGTGTGTGTGTGTGTGTGTGTGTGTGTGAGTGTGTGTGTGTGTGTGTGTGTGTGTGTGTGATGTGTGTGTGTGTGTGTGTGTGTGTGTGTGTGTGTGTTGGTGTTGTGTGGGTGTGTTTTTCAAAAAACATGAATTTTTCTGTTGCAAGGTCACCCGGAAAATATATGGACAATACCTGTAACATGTTGACAGGAAACGTTTCATCGATAACATTCTCGCTCGTTTACTGGGTTGGGTTAACCAAAATGCCTCCATACTGTCAATTGTCCTTAAACCAATCATACCTCTTGATCAAATTCGCATTTCAATCATCTGAAATTATCACATCTCAACTCAAATATCTCTGTTCCACAGTGGTCACCCTGTACATATCTGTATAAAACCCACACACAGACATGTACACTTACAATGTTCTTAGTACTAATGTCTGAAAACTCTGATCCACAGGACAAAGTGCGTTTCTCTGACAATTTTGTGATTTTCTAGTCTTTTTACCGTCAGCGTAAGATGTGAATGAACTACTAGCCAAAAGCCACGGTCTCCCTAAACTTTAAAGCAAATTTTACACAAAAAATCAAGACATAGGCAAAATTTCAGAGTGAATAAAAAATGTTTAAACGACATGTTTAGATAATGTGAAGACAAAGTTAAGGCCTAGGTTGTACAGCAGGGTATGTTAACTCAACTTTATCCTACCTGTGGTTTTATCAAATACCAATCCCCCAACTGAGTGAAAAAAATGCAGACCACCAGGAAAATACCAAAACTGTTTCTGAAAGAATCAGTCGTGTGTGTCAAATTTATGGGAAAAATTCAGTGTCATAGAAAAAGAAAGTCCACAGTCCGGCCGCCCATGAAAAGGGTATGCTCTTTCTAAAATCTCAATCACATCATCTTAATAAGCTAAAAACTTGGAAAGCACACTTTAGACGGAGTTTTTTATACGACCCCTAAATAGAGGACGTTACGTAACGACTCATTAAAGTCAATGAAAACTCCCTTGCATACACACAACGCATTGCACGTGAATCGGACCACATGGTTTATACTAATGCTGCTTAAGAGAAGGAAAATCAAACATGCCTTTTATAACTAACATCAAGTTACAATAAAAACAACAACAATCTTTATCATTGTTCAGTCATTGGTATTTATTGCATTTTTTTCTTTCAATATACATAACCAAACTATTTCCTTAAAACTTCTTTACATTAACCACAAAATATGAAATCAAATTCACGATAAGTTCAGACAAATTAAGATGCATTAGTTTTTATTCCATCTGGTTTTGACATTGTTTGCTATATTGCACTGTTGGTGCACGCTCCACGGGTCATGCTTAGAATTACTAAGTGTTTTTCATAGAGTTTTTATATTTCCCTTTACTGGTCGAGAAATGAAAAAGTGAACAAAAGTTCAGCAAGTTATGAAAATGAATAAATTATGAAAACGTAATAGGGTTTGAATCTACATGTTTCTTCGACTATCCAATATGGTCGACATAAAAAGTTTTTACCAATTTAAGAGCCATTACCACTGGCGTCAGATTGGGTGGTTGGGTGGGGTGAGACGATTGACCCCCCAAATGATATTTGATCATGGTAAAGAGAGGCTAATACTAATAAATCTGTGTGTATGTTAATTTCCGACCCCCCCCCCAAATAAAAACAACAACACAACAACAACAACAACAACGATGTGGCTTATTGGTTTTTGACCGCCAAATGTATTGGCTCATTACGCCACTGACCTTCACGGTTCCCCTATGGGGGTATTTCAGATCCATTCATATCTAGTATACTTATGAATAATTATTTGGAGTTATTTATCAAAATTTAAGCGACCCCTTAAAATCACCATTGATTTCCTCGAGGAGTTTAATACAGAACAAACAGGTTTTGCCTATTCTAAGAGTGTAATAATGTTCATTTTCAAGCCGTAATGGATGTTGCGATCATCTGCGCAAGCATCATATCTCGGGGACGTTTGGAAACTTACCAGAAGATCTTGGGGAATCTGTTGATTATGTCAATGTCATGTTTTATCAAAACATTCCAAGATGGTGTAACCCAACAGGTTCTGTCGTTGATCAACGAACTTTGATTTAAACCACAGTCCATATACATGTACACTTTCATCGATTGTTAGACTCTGCATCTACACCAAGGGGTAGCTGGCCACCGTGGCGATACCACACTGGTTATCCTTGTTACGAGACATCCAGATGTAGCCCTTTATACCCCAGCTCGTTCCCCAGCTGTTAAAGAATAAAACAAAGGGACAGCCATTAAATATCAACGGTTATGCGGAACTGGTTAGACAAAACAAGGAGGAAAGGAATTCATTTTCTTATTTTGGTGTAAGAAAAATTATGTACAGTGTGTCCCAGAAAAAAGGAAATCGGATTTCATGGCAAACATATTCTATCATAATGAATAAGTTCTTCAATGAATTAGGCATGATTGTAAAGCTCTGTTCCACTTTTTTCATTTGATACATAACTTATCATTAATCGTTCACGCATTATTGAATTAAAACAATGGATATTGGTGCTACCAAAATTTTATTTGCACGAGCATATTCCATCTTTGAGTTCATTTTCATGGTAATAAATGTAATTATTTTTAAGAAACAAAAGCATGACATAAAAATTCATAATTTCCTCTTTTATCTGACACCTCATGCGTAAAAAAAATTGAATAATGTATGCCAGAGAACAAGTAAAATTAAACCATGCCTGTTTTAGCGTGATTTTTATAATTGAGCGAGCCGAACAATAAGGTTCACGCACGGCTGACTTCACACGATATCTTGCTCGGGCACAACAATAGGCTTCGAATCATGTTTGCAAGGTAATTTCTTGGTTGCTGGCTGCCAAATCCAGAAAACAGGGTTAATGAATGCATTTTGGAACATTTCTGAAAACAAGCATCATTTCAAATTGTCTTAACTCCCTGATGCAGCGCTTATTTTTCAAAAATGAGGTATCATATGAAAGAAGATAAAATCGGCTTTTGAATGATGTCCTTCAATGTCGAAGATATTCTGAATACATTCAGGCATGACAGTTTGAATTTCAAATATGCTCGTGCAAATGATTTTATGACTGTGTCCTTTCTTATTGTCTTTGCTCAGCCATGCGTGATTAGGAAACTGTGTGACTGGTATCAAATTAAAGAAGAGAAAATATGCTTTCCAACCATGTCCGATTTTCTCATATTTATTATTAAGATATAAAAATATCTTCATCAATCTCGGTTTCCTTTTTTTCTGGGACGCACTGTATATACAACCCTTATTTCAACGTAGATTAATGTAAGTCGATTAATGTTGTTGTACCCCAGTTGACAACGTACTGAACCTTGTGTTTCCAATAGACAATTTTTTGACTACAGTGACGGAGATGCAGTTCCCCAAAGCTGGACTTTCTGAGTTTGTGAAATGTCATCATCATTTTTTTTATAGATTTTATTATACTGTGTCCTTTACCAGGAAACATGTGTATGCTAATGAAAATATGTGACGGTAAACCACTCATTTAAATCTAAATCCTAATTTATTCATTATTTGTTAATCCTGTCACTTCCTTCGGTCTTTCACCGTTGAATGGTGATATAGAATATACATACGTGTTTTTGACGATGTAATAGTCCGTTCCAGATTGAGTTGTGCCGTAGCCAACAACCAATGCCCCGTGGTCTGGCGTAGTACTGCATGCAGGCTCATTGTACACACCTTGGATTTAAAAATAGAAAAAAGACGATCAGTGTTAAGAAATTAACTCGCTCTCAAATATTTAAGTTATGTATATGAAAGACGCCAAACATTACCACATGGATCCGTAGAGCTCGCTGAACTTGTAATGTGTATGAAACAGCTGTCGATATGAATGACCATTGAAACTTTACCAAAAATGTTCATGATGTTGCGGTAGATTGCTTTATCATTTTGCAGAATGATGTTTCTGCGAATGCTCCGATCTTGCTGAATTGCCCATCCTATTCTGCTTTCTCATTTTTTGTTTCCCCTTCCCTTTCATTTTACTCCCTTTTCTGTTGAAATTTAATTCTAGTTGAATTGGGAGTCAACTTTACTATTCATTTCCAATTATACCCATCCCCTTGTACTGTGGTGGCGTGACATCATCACATGACGACTCACCCGACTTGTAAAACTGGAAGGATGGTTGGCTGGCGTCAATGGCGACTGCGATTGGTCCGATGGTAGCAATGGCCTCCGTCAGAGCCTTTTCGTCTCCCTTTGGGATGTCTATGTATCCCGTGCATGTGGCACCGATGTTTGCTTTCGTAAAATTACAGGTTGGTTCATCCTGCCTCAAAAAACAACATTACAGTATAAATCTATGTATTTATCTAGGCTGTTTTATCCTCTGTAGTATGAAGCCCTCTTCGAGCATCTTCCATTTCTTCCTGTCTCTAGCCTCTTGAGATCCTGACATTCCTCTGTATGCTGTTATATCATCTCTCCATAGTCGCTTTTGTCTGCCCTTTTTCCATTTTCCAGAAAGGGGTTGCCATTATTGTTTTCCTCTTTGTCCAGCGCTTATTTGTTATCCTGGCGACAAGCCCTGCCCACTTCCATTTCATTTCTTAATTTTCCAATGATATCTTTCATTTGGGTTCTGTTCCGTGTGCTTGAGTTTTCACACCTCTCTTATTTGAATAGTATAGTGTAATTTTCAAAGAACAAAGATTTGACCACTGCGAAACAGATTCTTCAACAACCAAGAACTACAGGCCAGTATCATCTCTTTGTCACATATACATGCTGCTTGAGAGACTGTGATCCACTAGTGTTGGGCAAAACAGCTTCAACTACCATTAGACATGCTGCTCCTATTTCTAAAACGACTACATGTTGTTGTTGTTGTTGTTGTTATTGTTATTGTTGTTGTTGTTGTTGTTGTTGTTGTTGTTGTTGTTGTTGTTTTTACTATACCTCTGCAGTCACTTCTACTACTGGTGCTTCCATTTTTTGTTTTTCTCCGACGATTCATAATAACATCAATTGAAAGAGTAAATAAAGCAATAAATAAGGCAAAGCATAGTGCACTTACACTGATGTGTGGTAACATTGTGTTCATGATGATTATACATCATATTAAATGAAATATATCTTGCTAAGTTAATTAAAGAAAGTGAGGATAATGCCAGTTGATATAGTCGCCGTACCGTTATGTTGAGGTTCTCACAAATTGCAATGAAGTTTATAATGTGCTTACTAACTCTATTACTCTTAAAAATATACATTTATTATCATTTTTGTTATACATGTATATTATCATTTTTCATCAATCTGTCACTCATTCACTTTGAATATAGGCCTTACTTTGCCAGTAACATTGTTACTTTGTTATTATATATTAATTTTGTTATTAATCTGTCACTTAGTAACTGTGAATATAGGCCTCATTACACCAGTAACATTCTTTTCAAAAACTGATATGCTATCTCACCTTAGCTACATACGGGTAGCTGGCTTCGGTGTCTATACCACCGTTTACTTTGACATATAAAAAGGCCTGGTCCATCCAACCACCTTCACAGCCATAGTTTCCTTCAGCGTCCGAACAGTCCAACAAGTTCTGCACGCTCAGACTCACGAGGTTGCCAGTGGCCTTGAAATGCTGACCCTCAAGAGATCCTGTGGCGCTGAAGGCCCAGCTGGAACCACATTGCAACTGCAAGGTGAGAGCAATAAAATACGTATCAGGACAACTCCCCCGGACGACAACTCCCCTAAGGACAGCTTCCCCAAAGGACAACTCCTCCAATTAAAAACAGGTTTTTGCAGTTGGAAACCTTGCAAAGATCCTTTGGGGAGTTGTCCTCTGGGGGGAATTGTCCTGGGAGAGTTGTTCTCCCGATGATTTGTCCTGGGGCAGTTGTTCCTCGGGAGAGTGGTCCTCTAGGGGAGCTGTCCTGGGGGAGTTGTCCTAGGGGATTTGTCCTCCAGGGGACTGGTCCGAGAACCAATTAGATAGTATTCCAGTTACAAGACATATTAGTCAATAGCGGGAAAATGCTTTTCAGTGACCGCATATTCGATGTCATGGTATGACATTAATTGCATCGACCCAATGTCACTAGACAATTGGTAATGCGTAAATGTAGCAAAACGCATTCACATAAATGTAAATACCGAAAGAGGTAAGACATGTTTGCATCCACCACTTCAGCCCAAAATGTGCTTTAAACATCATCAGTCTTTCCTGGTTCATGTTCATGTTGACCGGGCGAGTTTGCTCAGTGGTAGAGCGTCCGCTTCTGGTCCGGAAGGTCGCAGGTTCGAGCCCCGGCCGGGTCATACCCAAGACTTTTTAAAAATGATACCTTCTGCTTTCTAGCCAGGCGCTCGGCATTCTAGAACAAAGAAGGGTAATAATAAAATTTACGTTATGCAGGGCCCGCTGGTGGAGCAGTCTTTGTGACTGAAGTGGCTACCCTGGGTAAATAAGACGTTAGTATTATTATTTATTTATTATTCTCACTTATTCCTTAATCGCGGCGTCAAGACATAATTTTTCTTTCATCTTATTTTCTTAAGTTTAGTACACAAAAATTGGTTGAAATGTATCAAATTCAAACCTGATTGTTCATACCTGGTTCTTGACTCCTGTTACGTAGCCTTTCTTCCGCCAGTCAACCGACTTGGGGATCTCAACGTTGCTAGGTGCCAGGAAGGTGGAGCCGGATTTGCTGTTACTCATTTTCAGTCCGTTGAAGAAGGACAAAAACTCCTCATGTTTCTGTTACCCAAACATACGCGATAATTAAAATAACTCTAAGAATTTCCCCATACATTCCCGTAGGAGATTTTGTTTCTTGCATGATCTGATGAAGTACTGTAATGAATAAGATATCACTCAAAAATCACAAGGACAAAATAGATTTGCATACAGTAAAGGTGATCCTATTACACTGGAGATGCTACTCAAATCGATTCCAGGTACGAGTTTCCTTAGTCAGGTTCATACAGTTCTTATTTAGCCCAGGGTATATTTCATCAATAAGATCTAGTTTTGTACCGCTTTTGGGATCGGGTAAACTAAAGGAACAATCTAAAAAAGTATATTATAGTTTACTAGGCCCTTGTACGATTTGAAGCAATCACACTTATTAAAACAGTAAAACAAAATCTGAAACTCACCATGTCTCCAAACTCGTTCATGCCAAGACGGTAGGTTTGTAGTCCCCTCTCATGTTCCAGATTGTGCTTCACGGTCATCTCCAGGTTCTGTTGCCATGTCATCCTCCTCATCACCTCCTCCTTCTCCGTGGGGTAAGACTTGCCATGTTCGGCCTTCCACGCGTTCCACTCCTCGTCGAAGTTTTGGGTGAATAGGCTGACACAAAGGGTGCCGAAGATGCAGACAGCCAACACTAGAACTTGAAGGCCCTTCATGATAGGTTCGAGATTCTGGATCCACAACAAGAAAATGAATTAAAGAATTCTCTACAGTGCTACTTCCTCAAATGCAATTACTTGAAAAGTTCAATCCGTCCGCGCTCCTATTGTAGAAAATCAGGAGGGGCTTATCTCCATTTCCGTAACCATTGGCAACATGGCTGCAAAGTGCATTTGGCATTCAGTGGGCGTTGGTCCTCAAATATTTTGTTCGGTCAAAAATCAAACTTTTTTAGGCCAAAGATATCTGTTCAGGGAAAACATCCAAAATATCACGAGGGATTCAAACTTTTAAAACCACCCCCCCCCCCGATTTTCATTACTTTGAGAACAATTCAACAAGTTCTGCACGCTCAAACTCACAAGGTTGCCAGTCGCCTTGAAATGCTGACCTTCAAGAGATCCAGTGGCGCTGAAGGCCCAGCTATGGGCCTGTTATGGGGGCCGCCCCTGGCCCCCCCCCCCCCCCCAACGTGGCACGCCGATGGAGGCAGCAGTTACCGTGTTTATAATGGTATTTGGTATGACCGGACCTACATTCTCCCAATCGAGAGGCAGACGCTCTACCGACTGAGTCAACTCGCCGATACTCAATGCAATTTGACTATTATCCGTAGGCCTATGTGTATTAAAGTGATTCAAAAATGTCATAAAAAATTGCAAACACCTAAAACAATGTTTGGGCGTAAGCCCGTATACTTTCCTTTCAATTTCCCGCTGGTTTGGTGGATTGTCCGGCTGAAATCCTTCAGGGGGCAGTTTGCCACCCCCGCCCCCACCCCCCCCCCGGGCTGCTACGCCACTGATCAGAATGACTGATCGTCCACTGGCACATCAAACAACTCGGTCACCGCCATCGTGTTTCAAGAACTGTTTGTTCCATCGAATTCAAAACTGTTGTTTAAAAAAACCTAAAGGGTTGACCGTGCAAATGAGAGTGAAGCATTTCTTCGTAAAACTTACCGTTGTTCAGGTGATCTTTGGTACAAAGTTAGTGGGTAGATTTGACAGAATTCAGCATTCCTCAAAGTTTTTTTAAATCCTGATCACGCCATATGGCTGTGTCACATGCATGTATCGTAAAATCATAAATTTGAATCCATAGTGGCAAAAGCTCTCGGGTAACTTGCAAAATGAGTGATACTTGTTAAGCACTCTTAAAGTACAAAGTCTAGAATTACCAAACTTAGGCTAACAATATATTAAATTGACACTTCTGTAACAACTGGTTTATGTATGTCTAGCAAGACGTGATTCAACTAGTTGAGACAAGTCATAATAAGTCGGCTTCACATGGTGTTTTGTGTTACACAGCCCTGTACCTTGTCCGAAACCTATACATCCATTAATTTGTGCCCGATGATGCCATTGATTAGGGTAATCTTACTGAACAAAATTATTAATTGTTTCAAGCAGATCGCTTGCATTTATATCTTGCATTCATTGCGACATCAAACACTTGGATACAAAATGGCGAATTTCAAATGAAATTTGGGGGGTTTTCTTCGATACTAAAAGGGCAAATCACTATGCATGCTCAAAGGATCGCAAACTTATCATATAATAACATCAAGGTCTTTCTTACCCATGGCAGCCTCTCGGTGACAAACACTGTTCTTCCAGGCCAGAAGGCTCTGCAATTATTATTAGCCCAATTTCCACCAGCTTTATTTAACTCCAGGTTGCGGAGCAGCAATGTGGAAAAATCGGCTTGCTAAAAGACGAAAATGCGTGTTTTGGGGGATCTAACACAGTCTTCCATACGGGAAAAGTAAAGAACAATAAACTACACTCGACACTTCCATAATTCAATGGAATCTTATTCATTGAAACAAACTAACTTAATCTAAGATGGGCATAAAAAAACAACTGATCAACATAAAGTTAGAACGGACCTGCAGATTACCGAATGGAACCCACTCCCTCCCCAGGGGCGTCGATCCATGTTTCGGATGGGGGGGGGGAAGAGTGAAAAAAGTCCAAAATTTTCGACACGCTCCGCGCGCCAAATTGTAATACAGAATTTTGCGCGCTAAGCGCGCCGAAAAATTGACAGTTTTGTATGTTTAATAGTATTTTTACGCCATGTTTAATGATTTTATAGTGCTTTTATAACATATATTTGCATTGCACGTTATGAATTTTTCAAATTGTCAAAATTATGGTGGGGGCAAATCGATATCGTTTGCCCCCTCCCCCCCCCCCAACTATTTCCATGGGGGCGATCGCCCCTGCCCCCCCCCCCCCCACGGATACGCCTCTGTCCCTCCCAAACACCGCAGAATGAAAAGCAGCATGAAAACAAACGTTACATCACCTCGCCGGGTACAAATAACCTATAAATGTATAGCCATATTCAAAGACCTGTAAACACTGACATACTCAAAGATCAAACTAAGGCTACATCTTCATACCATAATACCCTCTTACCAAATTTCATTTAATCTAACATTAAAATTCATCGAATGGAAACCACATTTTCGGATGCATACGTATTTTCACATTTCTGATGAGCTATGACCTGTGACCTTTGACATACTTTATCCAAAATAACAAGGCTGTATTTTGATACCATGTACCGTTATACTCAATTTCATTAAAATCCATCGAACATTATCCAGTGGAAACCAGTAAAATAGCTATTTTCGCATTTAATGAGCTATGATCTTTGACCTTTGATCTACACACTCCGAATCAAAATCAAGCTGTATCTTAATACCATGTACCTTCATACCAAATTTCATTAAAACCCGTCGAATATTATTTCAGTTATCCAATGGAAACCAGTAAAATAGCTATTTTTGCATTTAATGTGCTTTGATCTACATGCTTCGAAATCGAACTCGGGTTGTATTTTGATATCATTTTACCTTCACATTAAATTTCGTTACAATTCATCAAACATTATTGAAGTTATCGAACGGAAACCAGTATTACCGAAGGAAGGATGGACGGACGGACGGAAGGATGGACGGATGGGACATTAGCGTTAATGTATTCCCGGACCTCGTCGGTGAATTGATAATCATAAAATATCAAAATCAACGTGTATCGATGCAGATATCAACCGACAAAAATAAATGGACTGCTGAAGACACCAAAGGATTTCCTGTCAGCTTGAAATGATTTATAGCCATACAATAAAGAGCAATTGATTAATTGAATGAAAAAAGCAGCACGAGCCCTTTTTTTTGTTTACGATATTTCAAAATTAATATACATGAGACATGATGTAATGTGTAGTCAAAACGAAGATGTTTGAATAAACGTCCATTAAATCTAGGTTTATTATACTTGCTAAATCATGTTCCAACTATTTCAGGCTATATGTATAACATGGGGCTTGTAACAAGCTGCTTCGGAGGTGGAACAATTTCAATACAAATTGCTGGGTCACGAACCAACAGTTTATGAAACCCCTTGCGATTAATAACAAATATTATATCCCTCTATGAATATTCATGAGCATTTTCTAAAACGCAATTGGTTTATTGATGCTCATACGATCAAACATAATTTCACTAGAAATAAAAAAATCCTCGCCAAAGCTCCGTATATTTTTTATTATAAACTGCCTTCATATATTCTTGTTCATTGATTGGTTAAAAGTATGTCATATGATGAAAAATAAACACACTACCGTGCGAGTCTGTAAGAAAGTACTATTTACGGATCCGTAAATAGTACTTCAAAGCCGTAAATAGTACTTTTCTCGCAATCTGATTTGCTCCACGATTTGTTCGATACGGTCGGCATTTAGCCAATCAGAGGTTAGCTCATGCTGGCTTATGCCAGCAGCGAATATTCACCGCACACCAAAACCACCAAAAAACGCAAGAAATATTGAGTTTTATTATGAAATTTAAGCAATGGTGCCATAAATGTAACACTATCGGAAAGGTATATAATTCCCTGTTGATATTATGCATTTTACTCACTAAATTATGTCTTAATTTTTTCACAATAAACTTTTATATATTTCGTCGTGCCGCTCCCTGCGGCGAGGCTGCGGTGTGGCAGGAGCTAAATGTCACGATTGTACAGTAGCGAATGTCAAATATCTGGCTCATTTTGTGCCCGGATTTCGTGTCGCCGATAGCTTAACAAACTGGACGTCTAACTTACCATCATCGGCAGATGTTAGTTGGAAATAACGAAAATAAATTGTTCGCTATATTTATTGACCGAGTGTGAATTCTGGGTTAGCAAAATACGCCCGACGCTGTATTATTCCACGAACTTTCGGAACTCTTGCTTCATATAGTTTAAGAACACAATGTTTGTCAAGTTACGTTGTGTGGCTACATTGGATAGCGCGCATGTTTATTGCACGTGTGAACCGGGTTCGAAACCCACGCCACAGTTCTGATTTCATGATAACTTTTTTTCTTTTTTGTTCATTAATATCTTGGGGGTACAAGCACTATTCTGTACGGTAAGCAACGTTAGTCGTTTCTTACATGTATGCCCACGCATGGTATTAT
>JZLH01S0108638.1:11232-23334 GCA_001188425.1 Eucidaris tribuloides | reverse complement strand
ATAGATAGATAGATAGATAGATAGATAGATAGATAGATAGATAGATAGGTAGATAGATAGATAGATAGATAGATAGGTAGATAGATAGATAGATAGATAGATAGATAGATAGATAGGAAAACACAGATGTCTCTAAACATTGTCAAACTATATTTTGATTTTATTCATGTATTATGTGTTTATTGATTGATGCATTCATTTATTTATTCGATCATTCTTTCATTTATTTATCTATTTATTTATTTATTTATTTATTTATTTATTTATTTATTTATTTATTTATTTATTTATTTATTTATTTATTTATTTATTTATTCATTTATTTATTCATTTATTCACTATTTACATATTTAGTTGATATAGATTAATTCATTCATTAGTAAATATACGAATGTACATTTTTGTCACACATGTGTACACTGTAAAATGCTTGTTTAGCGTTTAAAATTAATAGAAAGTGACATCAAAAATGTGTTTAAAAAATATATGTTTAGATTGAAAACTTTTGAAGCTATTGTAACTTTGTGTCTAGAGATTGGACATAATGTAAGTGATTTGACACACGATGCTTATCCTCTAACGCAAGGATACTGTTACAATTAAATACTAGATAAACAAATATCTCCATAGGAGGCGAAGAAAGGAAGGAAATCAAAAATAAGTTATTTTTTCTTGAAAATTTTGTATTTCATGTCGTGTGTCAGGGAGGTTTTGTTTTATTATTCTAGTTTTTGTTCTCTATATTTTTCGAGGTCGATATTTTATATCCAATTATGGTTGATTGTTAATGTGTCCTGTAAGAGCTAAATGGCAAGATGTTTGT
Source organism: Eucidaris tribuloides (assembly GCA_001188425.1). Classification (NCBI taxonomy): domain Eukaryota; kingdom Metazoa; phylum Echinodermata; class Echinoidea; order Cidaroida; family Cidaridae; genus Eucidaris; species Eucidaris tribuloides. Next base: position 22,511 of record JZLH01S0108638.1, on the reverse strand, counting down.
GCACAATTATATGAAAACATGTCGTATAAATGTGTGTGGGGTGGGGTAAGATACCCTGCGATTATTGCTCAACAGGTGGTTTACGACTCTAGCACGTAGGCGCACTGGGCGCTAGGGGTGCTCCAGTATCCCACCTACATGTATAATTATGTACGGAGGCAAAGCACCCACTCCACAAAGTAATCGATGAAGGGGTGATCCGCCAGTTACAATTAAATACTAAATAATATGGAAAGTCAATTTCCTTGTAGGATGCGAAGAAAGGAAGGAATTTAAATTATTATTTTTTTTAAAGTCTGCATTTTGTGTAGTGTTTGGGGGATTGTTTGTTTTATTGTTTGTTTTATTTATTTATTCTTGTTTGTCTTTCCTCTACATTTATATGTTAAGTAAAAAAGTAAAAGCTTAAGGGGTAATCCACCCCCTGAGCTGGGATACCAGGAGAACCCGCTTTATTCAGCCTGCATTTTGGGACCTGATTTAGTATGTTTGTTTGTTTGTTTGTTTGTTTGTTTGTTTGTTTGCTGTGTTGTTGTTGTTGTTGTTGTTGTTGTTGTTGTTGTTGTTGTTGGTGGTGGTGGTGGTGGTGGTGGTGGTGGTGGTGGTGGTGGTGGTGGTGGTGATGGTGGTGGTGGTGGTGGTGGTGGTGGTGGTGCTTTTTCTAGTCGCTTTGATTTGTAGATTTGTACCTGTACCATAACATTAAAGGGCAGTGAAGTGACTGGGAGAATTCAAAAATGCTTCAAGAACCCAACCTACATGTATACCAACATATCGACTGGATAGAATGTATGCTCAGACTGCATGGAAGGATTTGTCTTAAATTTGTTTACTTGAGCTGGAGGAAAAGAACATTAATTTACCGGTACTGAATTAATCTCCGGACCTAATAGAAATTGTCCCATATACAGGGTGGCCCAGAAAGAATGCTACACCTGCGATCGCTGATTTCTTCAACATCATCTGCAATATGTCATTGGTTTTTGTTTCAGCGATTAGAACATTCTTTTTCCAACAATATGATACCATGATCATTGATTTTGAGTCATTCGTTTGGGTCCTGTGGCCATTTTTCCGAGGCAATGTCATAGCCAATTTTTCATCAGCGGCGGTCATCCGAACACCGAGATATTCTCGCGTTTCAGCGTGCCATACCAGACAAACTGCGATGACAATGGGGGTGCAGCTCACATCGTCTTCCTTATCAAAGCAAGGGCATTCCTGCCCTTTGTTTTCGGCATACCTTATTCGATGGCACACCGTAACGTGAGAATATTTCGGTGTTCTGATGATCGCTGGAGGTTAACAAATAGCAAATTTAGGAAATTACATTGCCTCAGAAAAATAGCCCTAAGATCCAAACACCTCAATCAAAATTAATGATCATGGTATCATTTTGTTGGAAAACGAATGATCTAACCATGGAATAATCACCAATGACATATTTTGAATGACTTTGAAGAAATTAATGATCGCATGTGTAGCATTTTTTTGGGGCCACGCTGTATAGCTACACACACAAAAATCACCGTCACAGAATTTTCTGATAATAATTGTACAAGAAAGAGGAGATGTATGACTGAAATTTTCACAGCAGAAACTTTAAACAGTATACATGATTCTGGGAGCATTGTATCTTAAATTCAGGACTACTTCCAATCTTGTCATTTCCCTTTAAATTCTTCCTTTATGACTTTTGAAGAGAGTATCGTATAAATACAGACGCACCATAAATCCCTGATTCAACAATATGCCACAACATCATTCAGAAAACCAAAATCAGATGGATCAGAGAATCACGTGCGATGAAAATCTCAAATATAAGATAAATTGTTACATACATTTAAAATCCCAAAATGTAACTGAATTGTTGGGGTAAATTATCCGTGAAATCTACCGTCAAAGGTTATATTTTAAATGTTTTGACGATGTTTTCCGTTGATGAAAATTCTGACTGATTCTAATTAATTTAGATGCCTGTTGAATGAGGGTATATTGTAACAACATGTAGTCACAATTTCTCTATTGTATCCATGCATATCGGGTTCTGTGTTTCTTTGCACGTATTTATAAGTTTTTTTTCGGCAGATTGTGTCTGTTTATCCATTAATTCGTATAGCCCTTGGTGATAGGGCATTTTTGTATGCTGCCCACAAACTGTGGAATAACATTCCACTATTTGAAAGAGAATCACTTTCCGTAAGAGAGTTTAAGAACAGGTTCAAAACTCATTTGTTCATTGGAATATAACCTGAATTGTGTTTGTTACATGTAACACTTATCCAAAAATACGGCTCGTTAATACTTTATATTGTAATGCGCAGTAGAGTATAATATTATAGTATCTACGCAATATAAATGTCCTTTATTGTGATTATGATTATTATTACTACCATTGTTATCATTATTATTATTATTATTATTATTATTATTATTATTATTATTATTATTATTATTATTATTATTATTATTATTATTATTATCATTATTATTATTATTATTATTATTATTATTATTATTATTATTATTATTATTATTATTATTATTATCATTATCATTATTATTATAATTATTATCATAAATAGTAGTAGTAGTAGTAGTAGTAGTAGTAGTAGTAGTAGTAGTATCATCATCATCATCATCATCATCATCATTATTATTATAGTATACTCCATGTATCATAAACAATGCATGTTAAATAAAAGCAAATGAGACGGATAAATCAAATACAGCAGCTGCAGTAATGAGTTTTATTGAGCGTCATAATTCCTTCTTCTTTTTTCATTTCATCCATAATACAAAATATAAATCTCTGTTCACACAAGTCAAAACACGAAAACACATTCAATATATACATAGCAATAAATGCAACAGTCATATTAACTCATTTTTACACTCAAATATTGCTGTGCATTTGCATAATCATTGATTTTGACAGTACATGGATATTACTGTAAATCCACCAGTAATTTCACAAGAAAAAAAAATGTGTTTTTACAGTATCATCCCTGGTTGAAAAAAATATGTTAGTACTGATAAGGACAGTTAAAGCTTGTGGTTGTAAGTAAAACACGCCTTAAAATATCATTTATGACAATGGGTTGTTACAAGGCTACAGTAAAATATATCTCATTGATCTCAGTGTAACATTCTCGGCTTGATTTGAGGTAAATTGGTACTATACTGGTCAGTGATAGATCACACTACAAACTAAAAGCTACTGTGATGGGGAGAAATATTTTGACCCACACTTTTATGATTTCAGACAAATTGGACGCTTTGACCGCCAATCCATTTTATATTGACAGTACGTTGTCGATAATACTATACGTTTGTTTTCTTGCTAAAATGTTTTGTTCATGTCTTTGTGATATTAACCAAGGTTAAAAAACAAAAATGAATGAAACAAACAAATACACATATACACAAAACTTGCCAACAGTTGGGCTCTTAATCAGTTGCGTTGCACTTGTGATTCAAGAGCTTATTTCCAAAAGGCGCTAAATTTACTGTATAATTTTTTTTTCGGGGGGTGTTGCATTTTCAACCAAAATTACAGTAAAATACATAATGATAGTTGCCTGTATGGGCTACAAAACGTTTACACTATAGCTAAGTCTATGCGCCTACTCGGTTGACCCATGTACTGCTGTTTACCTATTTTTTGTGGAATTGCACCTTTTAGAATTAAGCTCTCTATTCGTTTCAGACGCATTATTCTTTTAACAATGGGATGCAGATCGTGTTTACAAAGGGAACACAACTTCTGAACAAGATAGATGATTATAACCACGCCCCTCCCCTTATTCCCATGTTATATCGGCGTTTTAGACCAGCGGGAAGGTGGCGTTGGTGGCGATACCGCACTGGTTCTGTTGGTCTCTCGACATCCAGATGTAGCCCTCCATACCCCAGTCAGTGCCCCAGCTAAACGAAGAGATGGGAAGAAAGAGAAAGGAAGGGAAGGAGTTAATATATTACCTGCAAATTTCACATAGAAAAAATAAATAAAAGAAATAGACCTATAACGCAAAAGACGAGACATTTAATATAATCTACGACATCTTTTTTAGATATTTTAAAACTGGAAATTAATTGTGACATGAAATTATTAATTGTTACTCATGTTGTCCTTGATACAGGGCGCAACGAGCTACTGGTGAAATTTTGCCACACAAATAGTACATTTTTTGATAATTTAATGTAGTATATAATTTCACCGGGATATATATAAGACAGATGGCATAAAACACTTACTGGGTCAGGGTAATTGGTCATTTCACATCATATTATATTATAATATCATATTATATTACACCCATAGAATTCATATTGTGTAAGTGTAGACTTTATAATGCACCACATGTAGACCCATTTCCAGTGACTTTAATGGGACAACTTCGTAAAAATGTTTGAGAAATTAAGTCCCTAGTTGCGTCAAATATTTGGAATCTTTATAGAATTTGCGATACATATGCAATATATACTTTTACGGATTTTTCTTTTTTGAGGAATTCGATTTTCACGAAAACTTTGAAAGTAATCAATATAAATTTTGATAGAAACATTACTTGACCTGTCAAACCCCTACTAAAACCGTCATATAACAAACTAAACTCATGGGAGAAAAAGAACCGTAATGTCGTTACCTGTTCTTTACGATGTAATATTCCGTTCCATCTGAAGTGACGTCATATCCCACAGCCAACACACAGTGATCCAAAGCTGTCGTGGAGCAATCCGGTTCGTTGTAGACTCCTGTAGGAAATTTAATAATAACATGTTTTGAACATAACAAAGTGTAATGATGTTGACAAAACAATTACAATGATTTTCCTTTTCGCAATGATTGAGACAACGCAATGGTTCAAGATGTTTGCACGAAAGCAGAAGGTGTATAATTTTTTTCTTTACTATGATGTAACTAAATAGAAGAAGACTGGAGAAGAAGAAGAAGAAGAAGAAGAAGAAGAAGAAGAAGAAGAAGAAGAAGAAGAAGAAGAAGAAGGAGAAAAATGTCGGTAAGTATACTTAACTACTTTAATTTTACAGGTACAAATTTGTTTTGTGTTTTGAACCAGAAAGTATAGATTAAAATAGAATCGACGCCCATATCGATTTTACAGTATTGGATTGAAGTATAGAAATTGAAATCATAAAAAGCTTCACATCAAATTTGACCATCAAAGTTTGTTTTTGAATACATGTAGTTACACAACAAAGAAGAAAATAACGTTTGATCGTGAAACTTTTGCAGCAAAACCCTTGCACGATATCATTGCTCCTATGTGTCCTAAATAGAGAAATATATCAAACTTGCCATTTCTGTTTAACTCGTCGAATGCCCCCCAGTGGAAGGACATAAATTCTGTGTAAATTATATAATGTTATATACCTCATTCTAAGAATGTTAGCTAATGCTTTCATCTGATTGGTCGAAGTCGAAAGTCTGGTCATAGTTTTAGCCATGCCTGGCCAGGGGCGTTGAGGGGTCACTATAGTCATTTTTAATAGTCATTTTTCACCGGGGAACTGCGATCCTCGCTTAATGCGACCGCATAGAGTTACATTATTAATGTGCGACCGCTAGACGCGCACGCAAAATGTTTGCACACTGTCTGGCGTTAGTCTAGCTCTGTCAGAGGGTCGATCTGGGGGGGGGGGCGCGGGGGCAGGGGGGCGATCGCCGCCGCGCCCCCCCCATGAAAATATGAGCGGAGGGCAAACAAATATCGATTGTCTTGCCCCCCCCCCCACCCCACCATAATTTTGACAACTTGAAAAATTCATAACATGAAATACAAGGATATGTTTAAAAATCATTGGAAAGCACTATGAAACCATTAAAATTAGCATAAAAATACCATCAAATATACGAAATTGTCAAATTTTCTGCGCGCTTCGCGCGCAAAATTTTGTATTGCAATTTGGGGCGCGGAGCGCGCCGAAAATTTCTAACATTTTTTCACTTTTGCCCCCCCCCCCCCCCAATCCGAAACAAGGATCGACGCTCCTGAGCTCTGTGACTGTGCAGGGCCCGTTCTTGAAAACAAACAGAGCAGAAAATGTTTCATTAGAGTGAAATGAATGACTTTTTTTCGCTATATAAAAGATATAGTGACTGCCTTATTTCAGGCATAGTTGTTTCTTAGGGCTCTCGGGGGCCTTCCATTCTGCTATGAGCCCTCGGCAAGCCTTGGGGTCATAGCAGGATAGAAGGCCACCTCGAGCTTTAGAAACAACTATACCTCAAATAAGGCAGTCACTATATCTTTTATATAGCGAAAAAAGTCATTCTTTTCACTCTAATGAAACATTTTCCGTTCTGTTTGTCACTATATCTTTATTAATGTCCTTCTGGAGGGCTTACGACTCTTAGTGGAGATAAGGATAAAATACCCAACTCAACGAATTGGCTTTAGGCCTGTGTACCTGAGCTGTACATTTGGAATGAGGCATGGCCGGCATCGATACAAACTGAGATCGGTCCGATGGAAGCAATGGCGTCCTGCAGTTTCTCCTCGCTCTTCGCCTTGACCTCCGTGCATCCAGTGATCGTGGCCCCAATGTTGGCCTTCTTAAATTTGCATTGTTCGTCCTGTAAAAAAAAGAGGGTGATATTGATATAAATCGTTTCATTGTTGCACCAAGAAATTCTATGAAGGTTTGTGACAGTTGTACTGAAAGGGTTAAATACTGTTATTTTATTTCATGACAAAAATTAAGTAAAAACAGCCACAAAGATTTCAAAAATACAACAAGATTCGTGAGGAATGTAATTTAAGAATTTGTTCGCCTGGAGGCTTGGAAATTATATTGCTCTTTTTTCGATTACCGGAATCAAGATATGCTGATGACCTCTTCCCGTTTCAAATTATTTTCCCTTGAAATAATGTTACCTACGGAAGGAATAATATTTTAGTATTTATTTTATCGTACCATGTACCTAACCTTTAGTGTACGTTTGTGTTTTGTTCAATTAAATGTGTTATTATACGTTATCGTTTTAAATTACATTATTTATTTGTGATTCTCTCTCTAAATACCAGTGTAGGCGATCATGGTGTGGCCGGGCGTGCCACAAATCTCTGTTCTAAGACTTTTGAATCAGCTCCACCTCCCGCTGATCTGCATCTCTCTCTGCAATCCACGCATTGCAATTCATCCTTCATCTACCCCTCTTTCCCTCTATCTTTCATGTCAATGCTAAATTTTCTAGATCGTCCTTTCTAATTGTGATCCTTGTGATTAGCAACAATAAAGCACAACATACGCCGGATATTCGCTATTCTTAAGAATCGACATTAATAAGACAAAAAGTTGATCAGACTATGATATTTATTCCGATATTTTCAAATGTGTGAGAATTTCATGCACACAATACCAATGTCCAGCGTGTGTTGGTAATTTAGGCCTTTCAGAGAGAATTTGGTCGCTGTTGGTGTTGTACCCGGTGACCAATTGCAACTGGTCTGCACTCTTACGTGTATGTCATTTTCTGCGAACAACTTTCACAAAGTGTCAAATTATCTATGATTGCACTTTAATCATTCAACTGTACAGTCATCTACAGAGAGGAATGTTGCGTGATTGGAGTAACACATTAGGATCCATTAATTTCCAGGTGGTGGATCTGAAATAAAAATAGCCCTCAGTTTTTTTTTGTTTCTTTGAGTGCTTGATTGTTTGATTGATATGCATTGTGCAGGCATCGTCGATGCTTAAAAACGGGAAATCCCAGCTTCACATTCTGCCAAACTTTGGGGAAGAGCAGACTGGAATTCCTGAAATAGTCCCTTCCCCTTACCCCTTTAATGTTAAAAATAAGACTTACAACTCCGACGTATGGGTAGCTGGCTTCGGTGTCGATGCCGCCATTTTTCAGGATGTACTCGTCAGCCCAGACAGGCCATCCACCCTCGCATCCAAGGTTTCCCTCATCACCAGAGCAGTCCACCAGATTCTGCTCGCTCAGACTCACGAGGTTACCCGTCTTCTTAAAGTGCTGCCCTTCCAGAGCTCCGGTAGTACTGAACGCCCAGCACGAGCCACAATCCATCTAATAAAGAAACATTATGCAGAATAGAAAGTGTAGTTATAAATTGAAAAATCTTGACTCAATTTTTGAGTACGACGTTTCGCAGAGACCCTCTCCATCTTCAATTTGGGAGAAAGTAGAAAGCCTGAAATTCAATTAAAAAGGGGGGAACTGAGGTTCCTCCTCTCTCACTCGAAGGACAGGGCCATCGACGTGATTCCCCGCCGACTACTACCTGACTACGTGATTCAAGTACATCCAAGCGGACTAGTCTGCACAGCTCGACGCATAGACGTCGGTTATCATTGCAAGATGAAGGAGAGGGTCTCTCCGAAACGTCGTACTCAAAATGTAAGTCTAGATTTTTATTTTTATTTTTTTTTGGGGGGGGGGATTTATAACTATACTTTCAATTCTGCCCGACTGGATGACTCATAACTTTCACCAAGATGTTGTGCAGACTGTATCTTATTTCTGATTTGTCAGTAAGTACAGTATATTACGGGCGTAGCCAGAGTGGATTGTTTTTTGTCAGGGGGTGAGACAAAGCCTCATCCCACACGAACAATATATATAATCCTATGTGGCTACGCCAATGCAGTATATCATTACTTCTGACGTTTATCATAATTTTGAAATTGAGATAAAAATGTTGTCGAAATCGTGCAGATTATTCTTCCACAAAAATAATTGCAATTGGTGTGCACCGTAGAAAATAGAAAATAAACTATTACTTATAAAATTACTCATAATTTACTCACATACAAAATTTATTCCTTAGCAAGACAGCTTTAAACCTCTTAAAATTTGTTGAGACATAGAGTATGGTTTCAATATAGAAGGTAGCTTTTTAACTTCACGATAATACACACTAAAAAAAAGTATGGAGTTTTGCCCGATACGGATACCATGTGATGTTGAATTTCCGCATCTTGGGTGTTATGATATCAAAGGAATTATTTCTCACGCCAAGCGTAATACCCTTAAGAACAAGAGGGTTAAAAATCAACATCACTATCTGGTATTCACTACACTCTAAGAAATGTTTAACCAACTTGGTTAAAATTTTGACCATCCATGTATTCACTTGGGGGACAGCCCAATGGTTAGTTAAACTTTAACAGTTTAAGTGGTTGGTTAATTATCTTTAACTGTTGGTTGTTAAATTATCCAATTGATTTCGTTACGTGAAAAAAGGGGGGATGGGAAGCATATAATCAGCCGCAAACCTTAGGTTTTTTTAATTTTACATAATTACTTACCTGGTTTTTCACCGGTGTAACGTATCCCTTCTTTCTCCAGTCAACACTCTTAGGCCTGGCAAGGAAATTGGGAGTGGTGAACGTCGAGGGGCAGTTCGTGGCATCAGGATGACCTGGCAGGAATCCATTCATCTTCTTAACAAATTCCGTGGTGGTCTAAATTAAAACAAAGATTGAAGTTTCATGACATTTATATATCCACGTGGAGAATTACCTAGTTATTTTATTGTTAATAGTAACCCATCGATGTCTAATAAGCTCTTGGAATTTTCTAAAATAGTAATCACTTTATTACTTCAGTTTCTATTATCGCGATTAAGTGTTAACAGTTTTTGTCTTCTCCTTTCAAAGGCCAGATTTCAATTCAACTCTCTTTTTGGCTTTACTCGTAAATGGTATATCACTGTTTTAATGGGATATTGTTTTGTCATAGTAGTCACATTGTAGTTAAAGTAGCAAAATGCTTCGAATTACAAAAACATATAACTACGTCCATAGTAAAGACCGTTTGTGCGTTGACAAACTGAATATTCGTATAGAGTGTATTATTCCCATGTCAGTGAATTTTTACGGACATATTTTATTGAGATGTATACAATGAAGTGTAATATTCCATTTATTTGGACATATATGCCAAAATATCTGGCTCTGTAAATATTTACATTTTGTTATAACAATTTCATGATATTGCAACCCAACTTAGCTGCAATAGCAATAGCATTAATAACAGTGGTAAAATAGTAGTACTATATAGAGAAGTCGTTCTAAGCAGGGTGTCGTGAAAGATTATCGCGGAGCTACATCAGTATAAACTTAACCTGTTAGTCCCACCCAAAACTCCACATTCATTGCATTTTATCTTTCAGAACTGTCGTCGCTTGTCCGGCAGAAGGGCGTAAATATTATATAGTTTGAGAAATGTTGCCTTATTTGATATTTGTACTTAAAAAAAACTGACAGAAGAATTTAAAAATATCACATTACTTTGATTTCAAGTGAAAAGACACAATAGTTTTCAAGTTAACGGCAACTAAAGGTTATCGTCCTTCTGCCGGGAACATTTTGCTCGGTCCCTTCTGCCGAACAAACGACGGTATAATTGGGTTAAGAAATAGGGGAACAGAAATGAGGATAGATTTCGCTTACCAAATCCCCGTATTTGTTCATTCCCATCCTAAAGGAAGTCAGGCCCATGTCGTAGTCCAGATTGTGCTTGTTGATGAGTCGGACGTTTTCCTCCCAGATCAGCCTCCTCTGTACCTCCTCCTCGGCGGTGTACATCTTGCTGTTCTGGGTCTTCCACAGCTCCCATTCCTGGTCCAGGTCTCGCGAGAAGATCAGCGAGCCCAAGGCGGCAGCGGCGCATACCGCCAGAACGACAACTTGGAAGGTGCGCATTTTGATGTAGTTTGAAACACTGTAAAACGAGGGAAAGATATCAAAAGATGGGGAAGATACTATGAATCCATTAAGAAGAAGAAAAAGTAAAATCAACCGGGTGTGTTATAGTCGGCAAAGCATCACAAATTTATCAAATTGATTTGTGTTAAATTTATGAATAGGCCTATTTTGTCAGAGGAACTAAATTCATCTTTAGAAGAATGATCAGCGGAGCCAAGATGGCAGCGGCGCATACCGGCAGAACAACGACTTGGAAGGTGCACATTGTGATATCATTAGAAACACTGTATAGGGAAAGCGAGGGAGAAATATTGAATGACGGGGCATATAATATATGCGAATCCAATAAAACAATAAGTAAACAAATCAACCGGATATGTCATTTCTGTGTTAAATTCATGTTTATTCTTTTGAGAGGAACCAAATTCAACTTCAGAAGATCAGCGGGCCCATGGTGGCAGCGGCGCATACCGCCAACTTGGAAGGTGAGCATTGTGATATCGTTTGAAACACTGTGTACTGTATATAGGGAAAGCAAGGGCGAAATATTGAATGATTGGGAAGATGATATAAATGAA
>JZLH01S0108632.1:13216-24701 GCA_001188425.1 Eucidaris tribuloides | reverse complement strand
AAATAAATAATAAATAATAATAAATAGATAGATAAATATAAAATAATTAAATACAAGAAAAATAAATGGAATAACAAATAATTAAATAATTATAATTTTAATATTAGATAAATACATGAAAATAACATTTTATTTATTAAATAGATAAATAAGTACAAATAAACAATACCTAAAAAATACATACATAAATAAATGAATAAATAAATAAATAATAATTAATAAAATTTATGAATAAAAAGAATAATAATAAATAAATCAATTAAATAATTTATGCTAATAAATTAGATAAATACATTGTAAATAAATTTGATTTTATAATCCAAATAGATAAATATGTACAAATAAACAAATACATAAAATAAAAATGAATAATAAATAAATAATGAATGAATTAAATGAATAAATAATAAATAATAAATTATGAAAATAAAAAAGAATGATAAATAAAATCAATTAAATGATTTAGTTAATAATTAGATAAATACATGTTAAATTAAAATTCTATTTATATCTAAATAGAATAATAAGCTAGCAAATAGAACAAATACATAAATAAAATAAATGAATGATTCAATTGCACTAACTCTCGTGTAACGTTCTACATTTTTTTTTTAAATAATTGTTCATTTGACTGATTACCGATAGAACTATATGAATTAAAGCTGGTGATTTACGGTAATTATGTATTCAGTATTGATTGAATACTGTTGCAATCCCATTTCATGTAATCTAAATCCCCTTTAGTATAATCCATATGAAAGCAGAGGTGATACGGGGTACATGTTCTCAAGTTCAAATTAATTATCTTTAAATCTAAATATCAGTTAGTTTTATCATTCTGTTACAATGTGTACAGAATAATTCATTTTATGACCACTATCAGATAAATTAATTGGTTAATGTATTTAAAGTTTACATAATTGTAGCCAGTTTAATATATTTGAGCCCTTATACTACTGATATATAGCGGGCCTCTCCATATAATGATAATGATAACCTTATAACCCGTTGCCGGCTGTACAATGTTGTCGTCCTATACACTTTCTAGATTATATAATGTTCCTATTTTCATAAATAAATAATATATTCTTACGTCAGGCATGACAATACTATAATGTATGAATGAATGATGAAAATAATGTCGGATCGACCAAAGTTTCTACGGTATATACTTTCGCGGTGGTGAGCTCCATGCCTGATTGATAGAGGTTTTTGAATTATTACATCAGTCTGTGTTTCAGGTGGAAAGGGTAATTTATTCCAAAGAGCGAAAGTACCACGTTGATGTATAGCCCGGGATGTACAGGTGATCCAGTACAATGATGTTCAGAATCATATACAGAAATGTATTGCAATGAATAAAAACATAGTGAATTGAGAGTACATTAAAGTGATTTACCGCCTATAGTGTTTGCAAGTTTCTACTCCAAACTGCGACGCGTTCTATACAAAGGCATGTTCCGGATAATGCTCGCTTTTAGCGCAGTCACGTTCGCCGGAGTTTGCAGTACATTTTCCCCAACAATGCTCGACTTTCGAGGCACATACAAAGCTTAATTGGTGGGTTTATTCTGCGCTGGTATCAAAGCATCGTCGTTTTCCGGGTGGAAGGGTGTATTTGAAAAGATCTAAAAATGAAGCCCTGAAAAAATGCAATTCAGAACAGTCATTAAGCATGTTAAGTGCTTGATATTCCAGATTTGACCAATACACTGCTGTGCTATAGAGTTTTTATCCCCATGCAGGACATTAAATTTATGTGCCGATATTCATGTTCTGCTAGTAATAACTAACCGTGTAAAGTTGTGCGTTTGGGATGTTTATAAGTCCGCTCACACACTATCGTGCATGTTTAAATGGGCCCTCCATAATGTAGGCAGACGAAGAAATGATGGATTTTAATTGGTGAGTGTCTTAGTCCCAAAGTTAAGCCCCACCAACGACACGAATGCCGTCTATCAACATGATCGCGGAATAAATTACATCTAGCCATTGCAAAAAGGTGACACAGATAATAGGAACCTCCAATGAAATACATGAGATGTGAAGAAAAGTAATGATAATTTATGGCGTTTTCTCCCTTTCTGTCAATTTTATGTTGAATTTTTAGAAAGCTGGAAAGGCATGGAATAATAAACAGACACTCAAGGAGCTCTTGTGAATCGGTGAGGAGGCGCGAGAGATCGTGGTAACATTATCCACATGTTGATGAGGTGTCTTCGTGTCTTCTTCATGAAAGCAATAAATCACAAGAATACTCGTGGGGAAGAGATGGGAAGAGACATGGCGGGGAAGGAGTGGGGTTACGACAGGGGGGGGGGGGGTGGGGAACGAACCCCATGCACAGACCAGAAAATGAGAGAAACGAAGGGCGGAAGAAGAAGGGGAAGGGGAGATAAGAGGAGTAGAAAGAAGAAGAAGGCGATAAAGGTGGGAGAAGAACGAGAAGAAGTTGAGGGAGGAGGAGGAAATGAAGAAGAAGAAGAAGAAGGAGAAGAAGAAGAAGGAGAAGAAGAAGAAGAAGAAGAAGAAGGAAGGAGAAGAAGGAGAAGAAGCAAACCAGGATAAATAAAAGGAAGGAGGTGAAGGAGAAGACACAAAAGATGAATAGCAAGGAGGAGAAAAAGAAGAAGAAGAAGAAGAAGAAGGAGAAGAAGAAGAAGAAGAAGATTTGCTGTGCAATTTACCATCCAAATCCTACTAACCTTGCGCTCACACCTAGCAATTATTCGGCCTTCAAAAATTGAAATGCTTCCTCGCTGTATCCCCATCAGTAGATCACTGAGGTCGCCACTAAAAGCAGTTTTTATAACATGCAACATTCGACATGAATCCATGGACTCGTCGAACGAATATATGATTTATGGGCTTTCATGCATGTTTTGTTATCATTTACGGATAGGTCATAAACCATACATGCATTTAATTAGTTTGCCTGTATTGTCATTTCGCATTTTGTTGCATTCGCATCTTATTTTTCAAGTCAGATGCTTTGGGAACGTATAAAACATTTATAGCAGGAACCTACAAACAAACAAACAAGACATGACATTTTATTACATTTTGCAAATGCCCCATTTTCACATTATTTCGCAAATTTTCTGGAAGTAAATCTCATAGATAGCGGTGGCCAATGATTTAGAACCATAATACACCAACTGAATGCACACTAAGAAATAAAGGTGCGCACAAGGTGCAACTTTGCGGAAATACGTGCAGACCCAGACTAAATTTAACAATTGTGGTAACATTTTTCTTCCATAGAACAATTTATATATCTGACATAAACCACTTTCTTTCAGGGTGAGAAAGTATACGTTTCCTCTTTTTTTTATCACTCTGCATGTACAGTAATGAGTGTCGTACTAAATCATTGCGCTCCCTCTTCATGTTCGTGTGCTTCGTGCACTACTACAGGCACCAACCTTTTCGCGAACACTTCAGGCCCCACTTCAATCAGTGATTTATTAGAAGCAGCGAACGGCAAACACTAACGCGTGACTCTCACCCATACAAACACCGTAACATGCACTTACGATAATCACCAGCAATCAAGCGATGCTAAGACATATACAGCTGCCTCCTATAAAACTCGTGTGACTGTGTAAAGGCCATCACCTGCATTCTTTATGTATTGTATTAGCGGCCTTTTTACAGGCACACGACGTAATAGTGTGAATGCTACCTGTAGTCTAGGAATTGAATGAAAGAACTTTGGGCATTTTTTCAGTTCTATTCCCCTAAGAGTATTTCATGTATCTTAAAAACACGATTCAACCCCGGGGTGGGGGTGGGGGTGGGGGCAGTGTCATTACAACGTGTAACCATGCACGTGTGAAAAAAAACACGCGTGAGAAGGGTTGTTTTTCACGGTCAGACGATGTACGAATGTACGAGCGTATACAGTGAAAAGGGTATCAAAATCGCCAAAATCAGGGAAAAATTGTATACTTTTAACAAAAGGTTTACTTTAAGATGGTTTCTTTTCAAACTATACTTGTTTAGGGTATTCTGAGATCGCTGATAATTACAGTACTTGTTTAGGGTATTCTGAGATTGACTTGTTTAGGGTCCATTTTGAAAGTCCATACACGCGCATGATGTACACCTTAATTGCAATGGCAGTGCCCCCTCTCCCCAGATTCAAACATCGTGGAGCATCAATAAAAAAAAACTGCTATCTGACCTACATGCATGGAACTGTTTGAATGGGCAAATAAACACTCAAAGAAAAAACTTCATATCAATTCTAAGCGATCTTTTACTTTCTTCATGGTCTAGAGTTTTGCAACACAATGGTAAATTGGAACTAAAACCGTCGTTTTTGGCACATTTTTGGCCATTGTAACAAATCTACAAGCTTGATATACTATTGACACGAGATTTATGATAATCAAAGATTTCTCTTTAAGGTTAGATCAAAATATGTGACCAAAGTCAACGTTATGACCCGCGGAATTGAGTCTAACCACTTCCTTTTTTGCTATTAAAATCTCGTGGAAGATCCCCGTTTTTCTCATTGTTTCTGTCTTTGCCGCTTCATAAAATGAAAGTGCGAGATCTATAAATATATTGACGATGAGGATATGTAGTGGGAAGTCTGAGGATTCTAAAAATGTAAGAATCAAATTTTATTGGCTAGGAGGCAAAAACAATCACAGATACGATTTTCTCTCACTGAAAAATCCACGCGTGTCTTTATTATTACGCGTTCGAGTGTGAATGCAAACAAGACATGCTCCTACAGCGTGGCGAGAGAGCACTAGTGCATGACCAGTGCGTATTATAACCTCGTATTTCTCTGCGTAAAAGAGGATCGTCTTCATTTGTTAAGAAATTTATATGATGCTGCCGCTAACAAGATATGTATGGTTAAACCTCACTCCTGACTTACGCATCAGGTGGACTCTTAATGTTAACACAGTAGTTTGTGGGGGAAATTTGACCCCTAACAAAACGGTATACTCATAGATTTGCACTTAATGGTCATTTTGAAGTACACATTATTTTAGGCCTCATTTCATAAACCTTATCAGAAACATTTATAGCATAAAGGATTATGTAACTCATATATATTTTTAAACTGTGGTCATTATCAAACTTGCCTTTGATGTCCATATGATTGAAGGGCAATCGCAAAAGCCTCGCATGACGTCCCCAAATCGTACGGCTTCCGTACGTACGTACGTCGCAGGAACCGTGCTAATGTAGTGCTCGTTGGATGCCCGTGCGATGCCGTGTACGTCTTGAAAAATATTGCCAAGCAATAGAACGGTAAACAGGAATTTTTGACATGTTGATTTTATTGTCAATCTGATTATTTCTCGCATTTCCACAGTCTGTATTACGGCAATATGCCTTTCGGTATTCTTTTGTTCGTCATAACAGCCACAGGTACAATTCAGATTTCCTCGTATCGGGTATCGAAACTGTCCCAGAGTTCAACCCTCATTTAGAGTGGGTTTTTTTTTTAGGAAGAGATTTTTGCGGATGATGTACAGTGCTCAGTTTGGCTTACCCGAGGGTGTATATTGTATAAACAATATTTTACAATATATGTATAATTTTGTGATGTGAGTGTTTCCACTTGTGTCCTCGCTTCATGAATATATTCTATATCATAAAAATCCTTAGCTCGAGTGTCTCTTGTTTGACACAAACCATTGCCTGACAGTTGCTTTATAGACTTCTTTAAAGCACAGGGGTGTATCCAGGATTTTTTTTTCTCGATGGGTTGTGATCATAATTTTGTGGACCTTTTCACAATGAAATAATAAACAATTTTCTTTATATCATTGTGAAAAGGTGCTCGGAAGAAATATCTTTGGAAATATGCGGACCTCTTTCTTTTTTTTTTTTTTAGGGGGGGGGGGTAAACGACCCTCCCGAACCTTCACCGTTGCATCCAACCATGAAATATTCATATTGTTTCTTTATCATGATAATGTTACATGTCACAATGTCGACGATAATACTCTTAGCCCCTCCTACATAGTCTACTATTGACCTTGTATTGTGCACATGCACTTTTGTCTTTACTTCCCACAATAAGCAGATAAGTGGATCTCAAACCGTCTCTTAATGTTTGGCGTATAGGAGATCAAAGCCATTTCCCCGTCAGGTCGTGAAGGCCTATGGTATGAAAGGGGGGGGGGAGTCCTGCGGTTGAGCCTCCGCTCAGTCTCTGTAAAATATCGTTGAAACGCCACTTTTGTGACTCGTCAACCCAGGGGCGGCGACAGGGTAAACTCGTACATAAGATGACGGGAACTTCACTGTCAAATTATTGCTTCGTGGCAAAACAGCTGGAGAAGAGTTAAAAACTGGGTAGGGAACCTCAATTTCCGGCCAAGTCGTATCTGTTCACGGCCATACATCGAGCGAAAGACTGAGGGGGGGGGGAGGAATCCGCCAAATAAAAATCAATACCAAGTCTTATCCAGTCACTGCCAAACAGACAAATCTTGGGGGGGGGGGGAGATTTTCTCAAAACATTCCGTCCCCCAAGTTTCATTACTTTGAAAACAATAATGGCGGTTGTCCCCTATCATATAAAACATTTCCTTCGTGACCTCCCTCCCTTCTATGATCATTCAATTGTTTTGCCACCTCATGGTATATAATATCATCTTGGGCTGACGGGTACTCTCTCTCTTAGAAAATGGAAAACGGCTTCGATTGCAAGTAGGACTACGTAGGCATACACAGTAGTTCCACGAATTAATTCCATTAATTAAATCAGGGATGGTTACAACAATGACCCGTTAATTAGCTGTAGTGCTTTAAACTGAGTCAGCGTTAAAACTTAAAAACTGACCTCTATATTGTTGCTAAAGGTTTGTTTTTGCGCGAGGGTGTTTACGCGTAGTTTGTTGCTTGCGGAGTCGACTATTTGATAAATATTGAAGTCAATTAAAGCATGGTACAAAAGTCATCTACGTTTTGTCCAATTACCCTTTTCATTTGGTCATTCGTTAAATAAGCACTCAGTGGAGGGACAGTATTGCGTGTCATAATGAAGCTACTTTAACGCTAATTATATATTACTGTTATTCAGGCCGTGGTCAGCAGCCGAGCATTTTGTGTAACGGCAGATGATTCGCCCTGTCAATAATTGAGTGGCGCGCAATTTTGAGTAGATCCAAACAGAGCTTTATAGGTGAACGGCCAGAGACACAAAATTTTCAGTTTAATGCCTTCGACTGGATTATCGCTACGATATACCCCCTTTTAAAGGAAAGTTCCATTTTTTTCCCGAAAATAAGCATATTACATGTAGTTGCCGCATCTTGTAGCATCACCATAATTACAAAAAGAAAATTGCATTCAACATGGAATATTCATACATTTATGCATCACGTGAACTGGTAGTCTGGCGTCCAGACGCAAGAACTTATCCTATTTCCTAAAGCAATTAGGCCTACTATCATCAGTTAACTGTCTTGAACTAAGACTAGTTTTCTGAGGTAGATTTCAGAGTGAAGGTAGAAAAAGTCAGAAAGAGAGTGATATTAGTACTCTGGGGATGGAAAAAGTCGCATAGTCTGGAACCAAGACTAGTGAAATGGTTGCTAGGGAAAATGAGGTTGCTATGTAACAAGATTAGATGATTTTTTTTTTCAATTTCAGGCTTGCTTTTCAAGCACAATTCCTTCCTTCCATATATAGTGCTTTCATCTCGGGGTCAGATATATCAATAACCAAAACAAACAATGCAATTTTTTCATCGTGCTTTATTTTGTATTTTTGGCACAAAAAAGGGGTGTGATCTATTCACTAACGCCGGTTTCTGTGGTCATGCTTCAAGTTGCCGCAACTACTATGCTTATTTTCGAGAAAAAAAATCAGAAAATTTCCTTTAACGTGAGTTATATCGTAGCCATAATCCAGTCGGGGCATTAATGTCCTTAAATAAACCGCTTTTGGGCCTCTCGCCGCTCTCCTATTATGACAACAAGTGCGCATGCCCACAACCCGGAAAGATAATAGTTCGTAGTCAGGTTTCATCAAGGCTGCCACTCGTAGGGGAAATCCCTACCGTAAAGGGATTTTAGCAAACCGTAGGTTGTAGGGATACGGGGAAAGGTAGGTGGTTTTGAAGATTTGTAGGGGATGTAAGGGGTTTTGACAGTTTTCAGAAATATGTTTAAATCCACTAAGGATTTCAAAGATTTTCCGTATACATGTATAATTATTAGTCCGTTTTGTCCATCTCCGGCAAAGAAATCTTCATCAATCTATCGCATTTACTAAGGTTATTTTGTAGGGGAAAATATAGCTTCGTAGGGGAAAAGTGGATTTTTGTAGGGGAAAACTGAGGTTCGTAGGGGAAAATTGGGTTATTGAGGCGTAGGGGGAAAGTGGTGTCCGTAGAGGGAAAATACGCATGCGGCGTAGAGGAAAATTAAAATTTTGAGTGGCAGCCCTGGCTTTCACTCAGTTTGTCGGCGATCGCATGTCATAGATTTATCGTCTATAAAACGGACTGTCATTATTTGGCGAATGAAGGCCTCGAGGAGGTTGTGATATCTGCTTGGACAGTGCTACTTTACCGGAATAAAAGTAATGGCTTTTTGCTTATGACCATTTTCTGCAAAGTGCGTGGTTCATTCAACTCATTTCCAAGTACACTCGTCGCCCTGTGCACCTGAGTCAGACAGACGCACGGCGAGGTAGGTACTCGTGATATTTACAAGTCGTTTCACCTCACGTTAATTACGGCACTCATCACGTACAAGCGTAATTTCCGACGAAATTAAACACTTGTGATTTTTGTTTTGTTTCTTGTTATAGTCACAAATTCAACACTTTTATTGAAATAGATATTGTAATTAAAATCTTGTTTATTTCCTGAAAATTTAAAATTAACCCATTAGCAAGAAACGTTAATCTTACCCCTGTTGTGTGTGAGATTTACCCCCGGGGAGGGGGGGGGTACTCAGATTTGGTTCCGACAGGGGTGTGCGGCTGAAGTCGAAAAACCCGACCCTCTTTTAAGGGTCATTTTGGCGGAAAATGGTACCTATTATTAAGGTTTGTTATTAATGGCATTTTTATAGCATTTTGGCGATGAAATAGGCGAAAATATCTAGTGTAAATCGTAAAATTTCAAAATCACGACCCATGTTTAAGGATTTTTTGCAAAAAAAGTCACCTATTAGAGCGGCACACTCCCGTTTACCTTACTAGGCAAGCACCCCCCCCCCCGGGAGGGGGGGGGGTTACCCCGGGGAGCTTTATTGATTTATATACTCAAGCCTTGATTTCAAACTTGAAATCATAAGGAAGTTTCTTTCGTAGTTATATATTGTTTCCCTTCTTCTTGTTCTGGGTTAAAGGCTCGACGTCTCTTTTGCAAGCCTAAAATTCAACACTGTGCAAATACACTGACATAAAGAAGAAAATGCCATTTAAAAACAACCTTTAGCAAAGTGTAGGAGCTAGAAACACAATGTTACTAGAATTGCAGTGAATGTTTGATTTCGATTTGATTTTTTGTCTCCAGTGACAAAAATTCTACTACAGTACTAGTGTTTTTTTAGACAGTGTATGGACAGCATCCTCCGTGTACAGTACCAATGGGAGTTCACATATTCCTTTCAGTGACTGACACATGCCAGCACAACCGTCTGGTATTACAAAAGTACTATATTCCGCCTGATATACATATACCTGTGTGAGATTTGGTACAGTGTGCGTAGAACGTACACTACACAACTATTGGTTTTTGCGCATTTGTTAAAATCTAGGTAATTTCTGATCTTCAGATTTCACAGATATGAATAATGTTTTGCAGTGTTATGGGGGGATTGTAAATGAGATACTCTACCTTTAAGGGCAAGGTTCACCCTGACATCAAGTTGGTTTTAATAAAAGCTGAAGAATGAGAGAAACATATTAATGAAAGTTTGACGAAAATCCACCAAAGAATAACAGAGTAATGAGGTTTCAAAGTTTTAAATTTGTGACGTCACATGCGAGCATCTCCCAATATGTCATGTAATATAAATTCAATAAATTGCCATTTTTTAATGGTTCATGATATCTGAATGGGGGTTTTTCATAGAAGCATGTATCAAATAATGTTTCTGATAATATATTGAATGCACAGGTAAAATCATTTTTCAAATTTCTGAGAAAACGACAATTTTATGGAATTTATATCACATGACATATGGGGAGCTGCTCGAATGTGACGTCACAAATTTGAAACTTTGAAACCTCATAACTGTTATTCTTTGATGGATTTTCGCCAAACTTTCATTAACATGTTTTTCTCATTGTTCTGCTTTTATTAAAACCAACTTGATGTCAGGGTGAACCTTGCCTTTAAATGAACATGACGTGATAAGCTACTTGTATCACGCCCCCAGTATGCAGCTGTACTCATGTGTACATGCTTGCTTACAAATTAACTTTGACAGGTTGCCATTAAAGAAAAAAATCTGTTTAGTGCTTTAAAAACGCCACTTCCCCATCTGTAAATTTGAAAGTTCTTGAATCTTTCATTTTCACTTTGACTCACGTGATAGATAATAGACACCGCTTTCTGCTCGTCTCAATGGCGGATCCAGCGGTGTACATTCGAGGGGGGGGGGGCACATATCTATTCAAGTCATGTGAAGTTATGAATGGGTGTTCGGCTGACAAGCTTTATGAACAACCTGTTTCTGCTTTAACTGTCAAGTAGGCCAACTATAAGATTTAACCGGCAAGAAAGACGTTTTTTCTTCACTGCTTTGGCGGGGTGGGGGAGGCAATCATGTGCCCCATGTCCTCCGACTTCGGTACCTAATTTCGCTACCTACCTTCTCCCTCCACGAACGTCCCACCATACGAAGAACCGTGCATGGACTCAGTCCATTCGTGAGGAGGGAGCAGATCCCCGTTCTACCGTGCCCGAACCGGGGAGGGGGGGGGCACAATGACTCACGGTTTCGGGCTATAGGCCTGGAATACTGAGTTAGAAACTGAAAATGTTTTATCCAAATAACATGTGAATGATTCTTGCAACATCCGATGTAGGTTGCACACGACGCGTGATCAGCGTGACAGTTAATGCACACTATTTATTTGAATACAGTTTTCCCCATCAACCAACGAGGTAACCCCCTTTTAATTTTTTTCTGGATCCGCCCATTGTGTGCAGTACATGACGTCACTACCGAGAGAGCGCGCGCTGGTCTTTATGTGTTGAGAGTGATTGCATTTCTCGTTCACCAGTGAAGCATATGTGATCGTTGTAGGTGCGATGTCGTAATGGCTTTCAGTGCATGGAGTTGCTTTAATTACCATCTTCGCAGTCCACACTGACAAACGCGAAGGTACTTGGAGCTGTCAGAAGTAAGTATCAGAGCGATTCCATCTTAGAAATGCTGACAATTATTACATTTCATTTTAATGACTAACGTCGCTGATTAGGATTGTTGTCGGCTGCTCATCTTTATTTGCGCGCCAAATCATTTTTGCTCAGATTTAATCCAAC
>JZLH01S0108632.1:0-13191 GCA_001188425.1 Eucidaris tribuloides | reverse complement strand
GTTTGCGATTAAATTCTGAGCCAAAAATGATTTTGCTGCGGCGCAAATAAAGATGCAGCAGCGACAACACATCCTAATCAGCGACGTTAGTCATTAAATGAAAGTAATAATTGTCAGCATTTCTAAGGAATGGAATCGCTCTGATTACTTTACTTTCTGACAAGCCAGCGCGCGGTTCTTAGAGCAAAAGCTTTAGGGGGCACAGGGGGCTTGACGTAAAGATGCCGAGGGAGCGAAGGCGACCGATGCGGGCCTTGCTGGCGGGGGGTCGGGGCGAGCGCGAGCGGGTGGTGGGGAGGGGATACCCCTCCCCACGGGGCTTGACGAAAAGATGCGAGGGAGGCGAAGGGCGACGCCCGCGGCGGCCGGCGCGGACGGGTGTGGAGGGGATACCCCCCCCACAAGGTAGGGAACTTTTGAAAATACCACATTAGAAAAGCGGTGATCGGACATGCTTAACGATAATATTTCAAAAGGTATATTTTTATGAAATATAATTAGGGAGATTATTTTCAAAAAGATTACAAGAGAAGTAATGTACGGCCAGGAGAAAGAAGAGACGAAAACCTCGGCAGCGGGCCGCTGCGGCGAACCGGGGTGTGGGTAGCGGAATCGTGTTTGAGAGTGAAGGACTACCCACGGTGAGTAACTTTGTGAAAATACGAGTTAGAAAAGAACGTTGATCTAGCATGGTAAATTCCAAGAAGGTATAAAAAGTGAAGTCAGGGACAATAAGTAGGCAAGGAAGTATGTGAAAAAACTGTATGTGCGTAGTCATACTAGCGAGAGAGCGAAGCGGACCGAGCGGGAGGAGTGTGTGTTTGAGGCGGGGGTGCGGCTTCCCACTTGGAGAAAATTTTTCGCAATACGAACAGAAAAAAAAAGTGTTTTTCTACGGCATTGGCGAAAATGATATATTTACAGGTATATTCGACTGGTGTAGCCAGGATTTTTTCAATAGCGGGGGGGGTCGGCAGACGTGGAGGATTCGACTAAGCGAAGAACATAACCCCCCCCACACACACACACACACACACACACAACACACACACACACAAACAAACACAACACACAACTAACAAACCAAACAAAAACCAGAGGTCGGCTAGGACGGGTCATTTGTTACTTCATTTTTTTTAAATTTATTGTTTTAGGATGGGTAGATGGATAGCTTGGGACGGTCTGGGAGGGGATTCCCCTTGCCACAGTGCCAGCGGTAGAAAAAACTGCATTTTCACCTTTTAAAAATCTATTATTTTTGGCGTCCCATTACAGCGACAAATCCAGTTCAATTTTCATCACTTTCAATTTGTTATTCTGGCTAATTAGTACAAAACCAATATTTGCTTTTTACCTTAAGCATATATTGAAAGGTGTTTTTGCCGCGCCCGTAGCGCGCGAAAATTTTGGACATTTTATTACACGCTCAATGAAAATATTGGGGCAAAGGGTATTGTTTTTGTTTAAATGAAAGAAAATGATATGTCTTAATAAGCAATTGCTAAGACACAACAAAACCATTTAAACATACACAATATTCAATTTTGCGGCGCACCTCTCTTGAAAAATTGTCAGCGTATATTGAAATTTTGCGCGCGTAGCGCGCCCGAAATTTTTTGACCACTTTATAACACGCCAATGAAATAATCTTTTGATCAAACATTATTGTTTGCCCCTCCCCAAAAAAGCTGATGAAAATTGAAAAATTATATGTATAAAGCTGCCGTAGCACTGCAAAAACATTATTGATCATTACCACGCCAATGAAAATATTGCGGTAGACAACTGTGACATATTTTGTGTTGGCTCCCCACCCTCCAAAAAAAAAAAAATGACAAATGTGAAAAAATAATTGTTTCACAAGCAACGTAAGGCACTACAAAACCTTACACCTACACAATGTTTTTCTTTTCTTGTTCTCGCGCTTTGCGACGAAAAAAATTGTTAACATATGCTTATTACTGGACTCAATTTTTGCGCGCAGTATGCGCGTCGAAAATTTTTGACATTTTATACCACGCCAATGAAAATATGGTGGCAAAAGGTACTGTTTGCCCCTCAACTAAAAAATTTTAAATTGAAGAAAAATGTTTAACAAGCAATGTAAGACACTACAAGAACCATTAAACCTACACAAAGTTTTGGGTTTTGTTCGCGCTTTGCGAGAAAAATTGTTAACATACGTATTTACTGTACTGCATTGTTGCGCGCAAAGCGCCGCGAAAATGGCCAATTCCTTACTTTTGCCCTCCTACAAAAAAATGACAAATTGAATCATTCTTTAAAACGTAATGCAAAATAGCACAAAGTACTACAAAACTCACTTACAACAATGTTCAATTTTTTGCCGCTTTTGCGAAAAAAAAACGTGGTCAGCATAATATTATTGCAGATTCTGCAGCGCGGAGCGCCGCGAAAATTTGAATTGTTCTTACTCTTGCCCCCCCCCCCCCTAAAAAAAATAGACAAATGAATAATTCTTTTTAAAACGTTAATTGCAAGAATAGCGCAAGGAATACAAACCACTTTTAACTATTACACAATAAAAATTGTGTCGCAGCCTTTGCCACGAAAAGTGGCTAGTTATATTGCAAATTTGTGCGCGGAGCGAGCGCGCGAAACTTTGGACAATTCGTTTCCACCGCCAATTTGAAATATTGCCCCCCCTTATCCGAAATGGTTGACGCACCTGCTGTCTAGCTGCCGTGATTTTCTGGTGACTTTTTATTTCATCTTTAATTTTTTAGCATTTTAGTGCGAATGGCGGGGGGGGCCCCGGCACAATGGACGCCTAGTATGTTCCCCCTGGCCTTGCCTGCTAGTGTAATTTGATGAAGAAGTCACGATTTAAAAAAAATGTTCAGAAGTATGTGAAAAAACTGTAATTGCCCGGTTATCTTATACTTGCGTGAGGAGGAGACGGGTGTGGGATGGGGACCCACGGCAGAATGTTTCTGAAATACACCGTAGCAAGACATGTTTCTAATCACAGTAAATACGTATTTTAAACGGTATATTTATGAAATTATTATGAAGATTTTTGATGAGATTTCAAGACGATGTACAGTAAGTAGACCTTATGTGAAAAAATGATAATAGGTTAGTCGATGGGAGCGCAGCGACCGACCAGGAGTTTAGGATTTTTTCTGGAAATATGTGCTTTAAAAGAAACACGTGTTCTGGGCATAGTAAATACGTCATTTAAACATTTTTCATTACGTCTTTCTATCCAATATTTCATCTATGCTAATCGCTTTAGTTATAATATTAAATATTTTATTAATTTTTTTCTTGCTCCGAATTGGTTTGGAGGGAGGGCTTGAGAGTCAATTTTTTGGGGGGGGGGGGACGGGCTCAAGCCCCCAAAAGCCCCCCCCCCCCCCGTAGAACCGCCGCCTGCTGACAGCTCCAAGTACCTTCGCGTTTGTCAGTGTGGACTGCAAGATGGTAATTAAAGATATCCAGACTAAGCATCCATGCACTGAAAGCCATTAGACATCGCACTTACAACGATCACATATGCTTTCAGCTGGTGAACGAGAAATCAATCACTCTCAACACATTACATAAGACAGCGCGCGCTCCCTCTCGTTGGTGACGTCATGTACTGCACACAATGGGCGGATCCAAAAAAAAATTAAAAGGGGGTACCTCTGTTGGTGATGGGGAAAACTGTATTAAATAAATAGTGTGCATTACTGTCACGCTGATCACGCGTCGTGTTGAACCTAATCGGATGTTGCAAGAATCATTCACATGTTATTTGGGATAAAACATTTTCAGTTTCTAACTCAGATATCCAGGCTATAGCCGAAACGTGAGTCATTGTGCCCCCCCCCCGGTTCGGGCACGTAGAGTAGAACGGGGATCTGCCCTCCTCACGATGGACTGAGTCCATGCACGGATTATTGTATGGTGGACGTTCGTGGAGGAGAAGGTAGGTAGCGGAAATTAGGTACCGAAGTCGGAGGACATGGGGCACATATTGCCTCCCCACCCGCCAAAGCAGTGAAGAAAAAACGTCTTTCTTGCCGGTTAAATCTTATAGTTGGCCTACTGACAGTTAAAGCAGAGAAACAGGTTGTTCATATAGCTTTGTCAGCCGAACACCCATTCATAACTTCACATGACTTGAATAGATATGTGCCCCCCCCCCCTCGCGAATGTACACCTGGATCCGCCATTGAGAGAGCAGAAAGGCAGAAGAGCGTGCTATTATCTATCACGTGAGTCAAAGTGAAAATGAAAGATTCAAGAACTTTCAAATTTACAGATGGGGAAGTGGCGTTTTTAAAGCCACTAAACAGTTATTTTTTTTAATGGCAACTGTCAAAGTTAATTTGTAAGCAAGATGTACACATGGTACAGCTGCATACTGGGGGCGTGATACAAGTGCTTATCACGTCATGTTCATTTAAAGACAGGGTTCACCCTGACATCAAGTTGGTTTTAATAAAAGCAGAACAATGAGAAAAACATGTTAATGAAAGTTTTTTGCGAAAATCCATCACAAGAATAACAGTTTATGAGGTTTCAAAGTTTCAAATTTGTGACGTCACATTCGATCGAGCAGCTCCCCATATGTCATGTGATAAAATTCCATAAAATTGTCGTTTTTCTCAGAAATTTGAAAAATGAATTTTACTGTGCATTCAATATATTATCAGAAACATTATTTGATACATGCTTCATATGAAAAACCCATTCAGATATCATGAACTCATTTAAAAATGGCAATTTATTGAATTATATTACAGACATATTGTGAGATGCTCGCATGTGACGTCAA
Source organism: Eucidaris tribuloides (assembly GCA_001188425.1). NCBI lineage: Eukaryota > Metazoa > Echinodermata > Echinoidea > Cidaroida > Cidaridae > Eucidaris > Eucidaris tribuloides. The sequence continues at coordinate 8,402 of JZLH01S0108632.1, read as the reverse complement.
ATTTAAACTTTTGAAACCTCATTACTCTGTTATTCTTTGGTGGATTTTCGCAACTTTCATTAATATGTTTCTCTCATTCTTCAGCTTTTATTAAAACCGAACTTGATGTCAGGCGTGAACCTTGCCTTAATAGGTAGAGTATCTCATTTACAATCCCCATAACACTGCAAAACATTTATTCATATCTGTGAAATCTGAAGATCAGAAATTACCTAGATTTTGAACAATGCGCAAAAACCATATAGTTGTGTAGTGTACGTTCTAGCACACTGTACAAATCTCACACAGGTATATGTATATCAGGCGGAATATAGTACTTTTGTAATACCAGACGGTTGTGCTGCATGTGTCAGTCACTGAAAGGAATATGTGAACTCCCATTGGTACTGTACACGGAGGATGCTGTCCATCACTGTCTAAAAAAACACTAGTACTGTAGTAGAATTTTTGTTCACTGCGATGACAAAAAAATTCTGCAATCGAAAAGTCAAACATGGTTCACTGCAATCTGGGAGGTAACATTGTGCTTTTCTATTAGAGCTTCCTACACTTTCGCTAAAGGTTGTTTTTAATGGCATTTTCTTCTTATTGATCAGACTGTATTTGCACCGAGCTGCTTGTAAATTTTAGTGCTTGCCCAAAAGACGACGCTCCAGCCTTCTAAGCCCAGAACAAGAAGAATGGGATAACAATACTATATAACTACAACAGAAACTTTCCTTATGATTTTCAAGTTGAAATCAAGGTAACTTTGATAATGATTAAAAAAAGGTAGGGCCTCCATAAAAAAAATTTTTTGAAAATTTGTTAGGCCTATTCATACGTTGCAAAGTGTTTGAAATGATTATCACGGCAGCGTGATGGCCTAGTGGTTAGAGCGCCCGCCTCGCGTCCGGAAGGTCGCGGGTTCGAGCCCAGGCCGGGTCATACCGCAGACTTCTTTAAAAATGGTACCTTCCGCTTTCTAGCCAGTTCTTAATTATCGGATCGTGTAGTGTTCAGTAGCTTTACGGGTTACTTCTTTCATGAGCTGAATTTAATTTCGCCCCCGATCAGATCCTTCTAAATACTTTTATGAATATCTCAGCATCGGCCCCTCTTCTCTGCATTTCGTTGTTGCCAAAATATTGTTGTTTGCGTGATTCGCTGCGTTCAGTAAATTACCGTTTTAATGGCATGCCCATAACAATATTGCGGAATATGGAAAAGTTTGTTTTCGCTCAGTATTATGTATTGAAATGAATTTATTAATATCCCATACTTCGGAGATCAAGTTTCACTGTTTGTCAAGTCTAGTTCGGAATGTATGCGCATCGCCACGGGCGTCTGTGACTGTAGTTCGTGCTTTATAGTGGTATTCGGTCGGTGTATCGTGGGTGGGCGGCCGCTGGTTTGGTGTCCCACCACAGCGTGATGTCTGTTTGTCGGTAAATTTGACGAAAAACAGTGATGTCCTGACAAAATTTGTCATATCCGGTTACCAAAGCGTCGGAATAGAACCAGAAGGGCGTTAACGCTAAATACATTGACAACCAGAAGGGCGTTAATGCCATTGACTTTGTACAATGATAAAGCCCTTCTGATTCTCAACCTGTTCAGCGTTAACGCCCTTTTGGTCCTATACCGACGGAAGTGAAAGAGGAAGGGGCGGGGGCAGCGCTATGGGAAATTCTCAGGGGATGTAAAAAAAATACCTCACTGTGAGAACCTGATTTACTGTATTGTGAAAATTACAGGGACACAGCAGTCCTCTCTGCCCCTTGTGGTTGCGCCCCTGGGAAGGGAGGGGGAGAGTGAAGGAAGGGGGATGGGGAGAAAGGGGTTGACAAATGGGTACTATAGGGACTAGGGGCGTCGATCCGGAGGGAGAGGGGTGACGGGGGAGACTGGGGTTCAGTCACGCCACCAATTAAAATATTTAGGGGCAAACATATCGCTTTCCCCTCCCCCAATTGCCCACTTGAAAAAAAAAAACTCATAAAACGCTATGTGAGAGTTTATTAAAAATCAGTACAAGGCACTATACATTAAATTTAACATAAAAATACAACTACACAAACAATTTTAATTTTTCTTACTTTGGGCACAGATACATTTTGACCCTTTTCTTACTGTTGCCCCCTCCCCTTCCAGAAAAAAAAACTGAATCGGCGCTACCACGCATTTATCCAGGTGGTATCGGTGACTTCTCACTCGAGTCTCAAGATGGATCGGGATGGGGTTCAGATGAAATCGCGGGTCATTGTATCTCCTGAAATTCACCCCTTGGTAGACATTGTTAATTCTTGATTAGCGGTTGACAGGATCCCCTGCATGTCATGGTCAAATCGTTGTCATTATTATACATTTGTTCTCCCAAATCGTAACACTGACTTTCTCTCTTTGATTGCGGTTCTAGTGTTAGAAAGACTGCCATTCTTCTGTGTATGAGTGTTGTGAAAGAATGACCAACGTTTGAATAAAGCTTTAAATGAGAACATTATTTAAATTAATGAGAGATTGAACAGGTTAACCGTGAAGACGATATAACAGGTAAAGGAGTGAATTCATGTCATGTTGTCAATATGAGCCAAGTGGGATGGCATGAAGGTTTTGATCTCCCTGGGAGATATACGAAAAAGTCGAAAGAGATGGGATCTAGTTGACTCTAGCTAAAAGGAAAGGTCACTGAGGCGGCGCCACGGGGGGGGGGCGGTGTCGCCCCCTATTATTTGAAAGTGAGAAAATAACGGGAATTTTACCGTTTTTCGAAAATTTCACCCCTTATTGTCGTTCATTTGGCTAGTAAAAAAAATAGCGGGGAAAATGCTTTTTGTCGATGCTGTTTGGCTTGTAATTTGGCTGGTGAAATTTTCCCTACGGATTTCGCCCCTCTTAATATTTTACCTTGGCACCGCCCCTGAAAGAGCATGATTGGAAGCAGTCCTCATTTTGTTATAGAACTTATTACAAGACAGTTAACTGATGATAGGCCTAATTTATGTAGGAAATATGATAAGTTCTTGCGTCTGGAAGCCAGACTAGATAGAACATAGAAATATATTATAGAAGCAAGTTAACTATTCAAGGATTGTACTGTGAAAAGTTTGCGATAAACGTTTATTTTGTTTTTAAACAATTTCCATCAGTGTGCGCTTTGATGGGTAAATCATTTTGTTGTATGCATCGATTTTTATGGGGTCATACCTTAATTCGGTACTGGTTTATTCAGGCTTGTTTCTCCTTAAGTAAAACAAATTCCGTAGAAATCCTTCCATCCTAGATATACACTAAAGTTAGTGTATACAGTGGTATATATTTTCAACTCATTTTTGTTTTTTGAGGTATTTTCAATTGCTCCAAATCATGTTATTACCCTTAAAAATATGAAGTCACCCACAAATGGAGAAATTCTATTTAATTATCCTCCCAAACGAATCAAACAAAAGTACGGGCAATTTCAATGCGTACTCGTCAAATATCGCATAATGCCATCGTTGGGTTTTACAACAATAACGATCTAGAACACACAACAAAACTACACAATGAAGAGATGTACCATCCTGATACATATTTGTACTGTATGGTGATTAAATATGGCATAAACCCTGAAAATTTAATGGCATCTATTGTTTATCCGTGAGGACACACGTGTAACGATCAATAAAATACAGCTTTTTCACTCCATTAGCATACAAAATATCCTGTTTTACCCTTTTTTGAAATATGGTCGTATAATTTATTTAACAAAATTCTCTGATCAAACAAAATTAACACCAAAATTAATAACTGCTGGTATATACTGGAAAGTGGAAACGAAAGTTTAGGTCAGAATTAATTAAATAATATTTCGTGATAGTACACAAACAGCGTCTGGCTGATAAACTTGGTATGAGGGTAGTGTATAAAATTCAAATTCATAAAAGCGTCATAAAAATCTATTTTCAATAACATTTTAGACTTGAGATATCAAGTATCAGTTTATCATATGGCAGCATTTGGATACGTTATTTATTGCTCGCATTAATTAGAGCAAAATAGACAAAACAGAATGATTGGGTGTGTAAATATCAAAGTGATATATCACAGACGATACAAGTTTTTGTTTTAAAGTCAATTTACTTGGTAACGTGATAAATTTAGTTTAGTTTAGCCCAAGTTTTGTTTGGGGGATTTTTTTTTATTTGAAAGCTTTATGGCCAAAGGTCATATCACATCAATAACAGATTCTGAATGTCTTTCTTTTTTTAAAATTAATTAATGAAAAATCTCGGGGAGGGGGGGGGGAGACCCACGAGATTTTCAACTATATTTCACATTAGCATCCAAAGGGTTAATAAGGTGTTAAGGTTATATGAGTTATACCTCGTCAGAAAGAGCAGACTTTCCGTTTATTGGTGTGATGACCTTTGGGCATAAAGTTTTCAAATAGACAAAAAAACTAAACTAAACTTGGGCTTTAAGGACACAAGTTAACAATGGTCACAGTTTAAAAATTGTGAGCTGTATAATACTCGATGCTCTAAGTGTCTTTGATAAAATGAAGCCCTGAAAAATTGTATTTCAAATGATTATTTGGTGCTTTAAAAAAAGTGAAAATCGTAAGTTGACCGAATCACCTTCCCATTTCCTCCCATAGACTTACTGTGTGTAGATCTACAGGCTATTTTGTACTCGGCCCAAGTATTAATTGTTTATTCATTAATATCTTGCCAATGGCAGCAAAAATTTCCAAACTTTTGTATTCTAGTGTGTTTATTTGTACATTTAAACACTATACTATGTAGCTCAGATAGCAAAGTTTGACATTTCTTTTTAATTTGAAGCTCCTTAATGTTAACCTGTGTCTTTAAGGACACAAGTAAATGGTCACAGTTAACAAAAAAAGTGAGGTACATAATACCCCATGCTGTGTCTTTGATAAGGTCTAAAATAAAGCCCTGAATAAATTGTACTTCAAAGTGATCAGAGTATCCAGTGTGAACTTCTCCTGACCTTGACTATTTGCTCCCATAGACTACTGTGTTATAGGTCTGACTATTTTACACTCAGTCTGATTAATAAATCAGAGGGAATGTTTATTCATGCATACCATGCCAGTGGCAGTATAACTTTCCAAACCTACTTTATATACTATAGTATGTTTATTTGTCTATTGAAGCGCTATTATGTAGCTCAGATATCAACATTTGACAGTGTTTTTTTTTTAATTGAAGTTCCACAATGTTAGCTTATGTCTTCAATATAGAGACACGTTTACGAGCATGAACTTTACTATCAACAACCCGTTGACTACGAGATTCTGTAAATCTTCACAAACTTTGTCGATGGTCCCGTAAACAGCGGGTTGGTTTTCCATATACCGCAGTCAGTTATACTGAATACTGTCTTTCTCCAAATTGGGTCGAATTATTGGATACGTGACATTCTCTGAAACTGGAATATTATCATTCACTGCTTTGAGCTGTTTTGAACTGTATATTCTCATCTCTGTCGTTCTCATGGCAAGGGCAGGCGAGATCTCCAGTACTATAGGTTTTTACCCTGAAATCATGATGGAATCGTATACTCTTTAAATACGAGTCAAAATTGAAGTGATAATCAGATTAAACCAAGTGACCGCATCTCGAGAAATTGTATCGTATCTTTAGTTCCACACGAAACCCAACAGCACAATAATAATGGCAAAGTTTGATTTCAGATAGGTGATATGATTCCCGGGTTTCTTAAAAGAGTGTATATTATCTGTATACAAATTGATATCATACGTCCTTATTACGTGCAGACCTGAAAAGAGGAGATAAACACTCTCTCGTTCTTTGCTCCGCGTTTTCCCCTGTTATACCAGGGAGTTAACAACTCCCTGGTTATACGACATTAAGCCCCTGTGCGATACACGACTATCACTATAGAGCTATTATATGAACGTGTCGTTAGAGTTCTCTATAAACCCCATATGAAATGTAATAGATACCCTCTCCGGATGCACAAAATGAAATAAGAGTTCAACTGTACAGGATTATGATGAAATCCAGATGATATCAAACAACCTCCAATATTTAGTTTCAAATTCTCTATAATTCATCTCTGCAGCAGTGCAGATTCGTTTGGTTTTTATTTCTTAAATCCAGTTGCAACTGGAATCAGAAGTGTTTGTGGGAAGTTGAAACTACTATACGAACAAAAGCAGCCGTTCGTTGTTAACTAGTAAGGCGGGCCAGAAAAATATATGAAATTAAATCCGGGGTTATCTACTGTTGGTTTGGAAAGGGAGGGGGGGGGGGGGGGTGGCGGACAGGGTAGGGTTCCACCATAATGAGAGTACACACACACACACACACACACACAACACGCACACACACACACACACACACACGCGCGCGCGCGCGCGCGCGCACGCACGCACACATTAACACATACACGTGCGTACCCATGCACATACATAAACTTATAGACACACATACACACCCACGTGCACGCATGCACACAAACACACCTCCACACACAGTCGCACGCACGCGCACACACACACATAAACACACAGACAGACACGGACCGACATACAGACAGACAGATAATGGACAGACACACACACACAGTACACACACACACATACACACACACACACACACACACACACACCACACCACACACACACACACACAGCCACCACACACACACAGTAAAAGCAGACAACTGCACCGCCCCTTCTGTGCCTTAATGACGAGAGGAGCTACTTGGGGGCACGCAATTATTTGACGCATTCATATCATGCGTTGACACATACTTTCTGGGTGTTTCTAAGGGGCCTCCTACAACTCGATCTCCCCACAGTGGCCCCCTAACCATTGAAGCTTGAATACGCGGAATTACTCTCTTGCCATGTTGATGGAAACGCGTGCACGAATGGTTTGATTTTATAATGTCAAAAACACCCGCCCATGTAACTCACTTTTGTATAGAAAAGGTTTTGTCGAAGCATGGGTCCATGGTCGAAGCAATTAGACAAGGTCCAAAGAAAGTCTCCACTAATCGTTCACGGGATTTTCCCGTAATTTGACGTCTTCACTGGGCATCAACAATTTAATCTGTTCTGTTTCATTTTTCGCTGTTGTGTTGAGAGTATTATATGTCGCTTGTGTTAGATTTGCTCTAAAGGTGCCTTAAAGATTGTGTCAGGGATTTGCAAGTCCATTACTTCCCTTCATTATCAACACCAAACGGTAGTTTAGTACTTACAAATGGTGTGTTGAAAGTTTGAGATCCATGCGTCATGAATTTGTTGTTTTATGAGAATAACTAATAACTACATGTTACCAGAATGTTGTTCTTTCCGTGAGTTTAAATTTTGCTCAAATTGCGAATCGCGGTTATGTGTACCGTCGCAAGACCAGCGGAGCACACTGATTGGTTAAACGGCTAAACTCCGCGCGACCTTCGGCTAATGGCTGATCGGACGATTTTGGAACGGCCCGTGCACGTCAACGTCACTGTAAATTTTGAAGTTTAATTGTCCAGATTTTCACCAAAACTACGTATTCTAACCAAAGGTTCTATGACAGGTGTTTATTTATACTAATCTTCATATTGTGAACGATTTGAGCTGATTTCATTCATTTTACCGTTTTCTGACGGGCAAATCCCTCACTCTGTCTTTAAAGTGATAGGCTAACATTGTTGAGCTTCAAATTAAAAAATTGTCAAGCTTTGCTATCTGAGCTACAAAGTAGTGTTTGAATGGACAAATAAACACCCTAGAATACGAAAGTTTGGAAATTTATGCTGCCACTGATAAGATATGAATGAACGAACAATTAATACTCGGGGCGAGTAAAAAATAGCCTAGATCAACACACAGTAAGTCTATGGGAGGAAATGGGCAGGTGAATCCGGTAATACGATTTTCACTTTTTTAAAGCACTAAATAATCATTTTGAAATACAATTTTTTCAGGGCTTCATTTTAGACCTTACCAAAGACACTTGCAGCATGGAGGATTATGTAGCTCACATTGTTTTAACTGTGGTAAATGTTAGCCATTGGCTTTAACGCTTTAAACGATATGTTGCCTTAGTTTTAATAGTACTTGTACGTGTATTCTTTTTTTTCGACAGAAGAGAGGTTCATTCCGATTTATAAGAGTAGTACAAGAAAACAAAAATCGATTTTTCTCAGAGCTCTCCATCGTCTATCTTATCATTTTCTTCTGCGACGCCAATTTAATTAGTGTTATGTTGCAGAAGAAAAAAGGGATGGCTTTATAGAAAATTAATGTATTAATGGACAAATGAGTCAAGTATTACCCAGTCTGAATAAAAATGAGCTGGCTTTATAGTGTGTTCACCCCACAAATAGGGCCGATGGACATAAATTTGATAACATATTGATTTAGACAATGTGGTACGCATAATAATTAAGCCAAA
>JZLH01S0108627.1:20468-32289 GCA_001188425.1 Eucidaris tribuloides | reverse complement strand
ACGACGGACGACGGACAAAAAGCGATCGCAATAAAATGTCAGTTATGCCCTTTTGTCACGAGGGGGGGGGGGAACGGCGTTATATTTTGCGTACATATATTTCTGCGATTTTGCTTCAAGACGAGGAATTCGTGAGAGTATATTTTCACGATTTTATTGCATTTGCATTCAGTTTTTACAGGAATATAAGTGAAAATTGTTGCATTCATTAACTCGTTAACGTGCCAAACTGCACCAAATAGTGCACATAAAGCCCATAGAGGTTGAAATCCTCTGGCATGTTAAGAGTTATGTCATGAAATTCCTGAAAATAAAACCGCTGCGAAATATTCAGCATATACAGTACTCTTTTCAACGTAATAAAAATACCGCTAGAGCACAGACAACATTAACATTGGAACATGTACCATCTTGTGTCATTCTAATATTGTTAAAGGTTTTTATGGTACAAGTCAATTGCAGTCTAGAGTATTCATGACAATTTCATGTCCCATTTGCATTGCCACCATCTGTAGCAATATTTGTGTCTTTTCTTGGAACTGCGGTGGGAGCCTGCTGCAGTTTTGTGGATTTATCATTTGTTTACAGTAGTCTGTTTCGTCAGGTGAGGTGAAGTTAGGGTCAGTGAGGCGAGGCAAGGGTGAGAGTAGAGGGGTGCAAGTGAGGGGGTAGATGGTGCAAGGGAGGGAGTAGAGGGTGCAAGTGGGGGTACAGGGTGCAAGTTAGGAAGTAGAGGGTGCAAGTGGGGGTACAGGGTGCAAGTTGGGGATCAGAGGGTGCAAGTTGGGAGTAGAGGGTGCAAGTTAGGGAGTAGAGGGTACAAGTGGGGTCCAGAGGGTAGAGGGTAGAAGGCAGAAGAAGGGGGAGGAGGTACACGTACATGTATCAATTACCAGTGGAGGTGGACCAGACCAGCAGTGGGGCTTTGGAGGTGTTCAAGCAGGGCAGGAGGTAACCTATGGCCATGACCTTAACTTCTTAAGTGCCCAGTCTCTCTGGCCTTAGTGCCTCTTTCTCTGGCCATGGTACCCTTGTTAATCCTTATTTCCATGAAATCTTTCTGTAATCTTTCTTGACTGTAACATTGTCAATAAACCTTATTATGAGTTTAAAAAAATATAACAAAGCTGCAAATAACATCTGCCATAAATTTTGGGATCTGTCAACCATTATTTTTTTCTCTATTCTTTTCTTCAAATGTGTGGTTTTGTAGTGCCCTTTTTTAAGTTTGGCCTTGATGCCCTCAATGTCTCCAGAATGCCTGCCCCTTTTTTCTGAACTTGCTCTTTTTAAAAATGGCCTTGCCCTTTTCAATTCCTACTCATACCCTGAGTGATGGGAAATAACAGTTTTGGGGGAGAGGGTGGGGATGGGGGCCTAGAGTTGAGGATTGTGATCTGTGGAGGGGTGAGAGATTATGGAGGTTAAGGGTGGGCTTAGAGGTGAGGATTGGGATCTGTGGAGGGGGGTGAGATTATGGAGGTTGCCAGGTTGGGGGGGGGGGGTCGGGAGTCTGGATGGGGTGGGGTGGGAGCTACAGTCAGGTAAGGGGCTGGAGGTGACGGTCAAGTGTGGTCTTGTGGGTGAGGGATGAGTGTGGGAGGAGGAAGGGGAGGGTAGGGGATAGGGTAGTTGGAGGGTAGGGGTTAGGGTGGGGAGAAGGACAATTCTATACAAATACCAACATCAAGGCTTGATAACAAGGGCTTCTGCTGCTTTGAGATTTGTTTTGATGTATTTTTCGTGTATCTCCACACCCAACTGAAAAATTGAACCAACTGTAAAACTAAGCTTTCCAAAGTTATAATGAAAAGTGGAAAATATTCTTGAATGGCACTTCATCTAACCTGTTTGTGACCCAGTTTTTGGTTCGGACAGCCGAACACGGTCATCTGTCTGTTAAGGGGTCTTAATACTGCCTGGAATTCAACGTCTCTTTGAGCAGAAAAAAGTCCAGGGTACGACTAAACGTGGCTTTATCTAGTCATGACCTTTACAGTATGCAGACGTGTTCAGACATGAATTCTCGGCCGTGTCGCACTGAAGTGCAAATTACATGTTTTTCGTTCTTTCCTTTCCCCTACAGTTTTCGAGAGTCTGTTGTGAATCATTAATTGCATTGTAAAATTTGACATAAATGACCTATTTACTTCATAATTACTGACACCACTCCTAACTGAACCATTGTATTTTGTTATTCATCGTTCATTTTTTGTTTGTTTTATTTTTATTGCAGGAACAAAGGGTTCTTGGAATTGTACCGAAATATTTTTTATTTGGCTCTGCATGTGTTTACCAGAACTTCACGAGTATAGTTTCACTGCTAGTAAAGAAAGCAATCAAGCAAATGTCTAAACTTCAGCTCATGGATACATTTGCAACAAAATACCTGTAGGTCATCAGTTGAAATATCCCCCGCCCCTTTCTATTTTTACGAGATGTGTATTTTTTGTTCTACATGTTAGTATTTGTATAGAATCTGTACTTTTTGTCTTTTTACCAGATCAGTACAAATTGAAATCAGGCAAACTTGTGGAAAAGTTCAATTTGAATGAATCCAGTTTTCTTTCCTCTCTATTTCATTTTAAAAAACACACAGAGCCTGTTTTGTAGTCCCCTCATAAATTTTGCTCCAGCTGGGAGAATGAAGAAATTCATATAAATAAATAAGTAAATGAAGCGATAAATAAAATAAATAAATAGATAAATAAATAAATCAATCAATTAATCAAATAATAAATAAAAATATTAAAAAATAAATAAAATCTACGTGCAATAATCAAATGACAATTAAAGGGGTACTCCGGGCCAGGTTCAAATCATATTCACCAGATTGCTCAAAATATACTCTTTTATAATGTATGTTTTTGTTAAAATTAAGAGGCCCAATTATTTTTAATTGATTTTTCAAATTTACTAAAACTGTATTCTGGTACGAATCTGTATACTCCCAGAATGCAATGCGCAGCTTTTTTCGTGACGTAGCATCCCCACCTAAGCTGCAAACTCTGAATTTGCTAGCATTTCTTTTATTATGTAACCTTTTTATTGCTTACCGTACCGCCTTATAACTGTAATACGAACACGACTGCCAGGAAAAATCCGTACTACTTGGCAGCTATGCCGGCATAGTTACATAATAAAAGCAATGAGATTAGAATGAGAATAAGAAAAATATTTGAAACAGCTGAACCAAATAATTTCTTACTGAGAAAAAGCATGAATCAAAGCAAACCTTTTGAGTTCGCGTCACTCACCAGTGAATGACAATACTCATTTCATTTAATACAATTTCGGCATTATGTAAACTCCTATACGTACAAAGGCATTTGGTTGCAGTAGTTTGATTTATTTTGGACATTCATTGTTCTATCTTATTATGAATCGTAGGTTTTTGTTGTTGAACATGCCGCCTAGTGTAAATTTAATAAGAACAGAACTGCCCTTGGACGATAAAATCCGTACTAGTTGTCAGGACTGCGTAAGAACAATCGAAGATGAATTTATTTTGGAATAAAGTTCGAAAATCTTGTCATCAAAGAGAATGTGTGGTGAGTTTGTTGTGTATAATTTGATGATTGAGGACATAGTTTGTGTTGGAAGGCCGGCCGGGCGCGGGCCGGCGGCCGTATATTCTTGCTGCGCTAGCGCTGCCAGCAAATTCAGAGTTTGCAGCTTACACAGGGATGCTACGTCACGAAAAAAGCTGCGCATTGCATTCTGGGAGTATACAGATTCGTACCAGAATATGGTTTTAGCAAATTTGAAAAATCAATTAAAAATAATTGGGCCTCTTAATTTTAACAAAAAACATATATTATAAAAGAGTATATTTTGAGCAATCTGGTGAATATGATTTGAACCTGGCCCGGAGTACCCCTTTAAGGTAATAACTACATAAATACACAAAATCCACAGTAGTGGTCAATAAATAACCTGCAAAAACAATAGGGATGAATTGTAGTAGGCAGGTGAAAGTACTAATAACGAATTCACTAATTGTACATTAACAAACGAGGGTGCCAGGAAAGGACAACACACGTCGATCAATCATATTCTTTTTGTAAATTTCATTAGAACGGCCTCACTGCTGTGCATACTGACCGCCGGACATGATTACCATTGGAGATAAGGGCATCCAAGACCAATGGTCAGTTGGATGGTCAGCGGAGAAAATTCTGACCTACAAAAGGTGATTGGTACAAGAGGCTACTAAGATGCAACCTTGATTGGTTCAGGGAGAGTTCAATAATATGTGTGTGTGTGTGACTGTGTACATGTATGTGTGTGTGTGTGTGTGTGTGTGTGTGTGTGTGTGTGTGTGTGTGTGTGTGTGTGTGTGTGTGTGTGTGTGTGTGTGTGTGTGTGTGTGTGTGTGTGTGTGTGTGTGTGTGTGTGTGTGTGTGTGTGTGTGTGTGTGTGTGTGTGTGTGTGTGTGTGTGTGTGTGTGTGTGTGTTGTGTTGTGTGTTGTGTTGTTGTGTGTGTGTGTGTGTGTGTGTGTGTGTGTGTGTGTGTGAGTGTGTTGAGGTGTGTGTATGGTATCGTGTAGGGTGTGCTCACTGCCCATAAGCTTGAATGGTCAGTTGTATGGTCATCTATGCACTGACTAATGCATAAGGTGATATTGTCCACACCAAAAAAACACCTCCATGCATTTCCATTACGTACAGGTTGGCATGACAGACAATTTGCATCTCCGCCATCAGTTCATGACCTACCCTACAAATATCATCCAATCTCTGGACAGTTTCAGTAGGTCATACAGACATGATCAACATACTCTATTTCTCTTAAAGTACAAGTTCAGAGCAGCTACCCGCTGTAGATTAAAAATAATACATGTATGCTAACTTATATGAAAAGTTTGGAAATATTTTTCTAACAATGAGGAAAAAAAAATCACATTTCATTTTCGATGATGAAACCCGCCCCCCCCCCCCATTTACCATAAAATCAAATAAGAAGTTGGTGATGCAGTTTCTGACACATTGAAGGCATTGTATAATGATGTTTCCAGTTAAAAAAGTTTGAGCTACATGATTCCCCATGCTACTAGTGTCTCTGATAAGATCTAAAAAAAGTCCTGAAAAAAAATTGGAGTTTAAAACGATCATTAAGTGCTTCTAAAAAGTGAAAATCATTAATTTGCTGTGTAGCAGAATTTTCTATCAGGTGAGAATAATTCACATGCCGATTTTGATCTGTACAAATTTTACGAGTGACAGCATAACTCTTTTTTAAGTTTTGTGTTCTCGGGTGTTTATTTGTCCATCCAAACACTACCAGATATGTCAGATAGCAACATTTGAATTCTTTTTAAAATAAGGTTTCCACCCTGTTATATCGTGTCTTTAAACAAATACAGTACGTCTTGCACATCTTCACCCCAAGACCACTTGAGGTGAGTGCCAAATGACATGAAAGTTGCTCAAAGCCTGAAAAAATGTAATTGGATCCACCCAACCCCACTCCTTCCCCCACCCACCTGACTGTATGCTGATTCCTTCTGCATACATGTACCCACCCAAACTTTGTTTGGCGGGGGTACATACGTAGTTTAGAACAGTGTTGGTTTTTTTAAGTTAATGAGTGAATCTGTTGACTTTTCACTGGATTTATCTCCCCAAAACCACCACTACTTCTACCTAAAAACGGGAGTTAAATGTATGCTTGATTACAAATTTGTTGTGTTATAACAGAAAGTTCTTAGAAAGAAGAGATTGATAGAGAGTTATGAAACACACTTTTTACGAAAGAAGATGAGGATCAGCCAAACAGATAAAAAAGCAATGAAAAAGTGTTCTGTAGGCCTGGAGTTCAAAAGAAACTGATATTTAAAAAGACAAATTATATTTTGGGGTCATGTACTTTGCAGGAATAGTCTGGAAGCACCCTGCCACAAAAAGTAGAGGGGAAGAGAGGTAATGGAAAAAGGATGATGTGGATGAGGAGTTTTGAGGATTGGCCTGGAAGAGCAGTGAATAGGGTGCCCAGCTGTATTTTGTAAATCAATACGATCATAACAGACTCTAAATGAGTGATGAACCAGAAGACACACACGATGGTGATACATTGACTTTGTGTGCGATTCATGCATGAATGGAGCATAAAATATCAAAAATGCAAAATTCTGTCATACTAGTTTCAGTACATTTGAGTGCATTTGATACAAATTTATGTCATAATGATGTGAAGGGGAATACAGCATCTATTGCATATACATCCGGGGCCTTGTATGGGTGCTAGAAGTGACTAGTCTGTGCTACATGTACATGTATGTATGACCTAGATTTGATGGAAAATGTCTGACGCCCTGTGCGCACGCACACACACACATGCAAACACACAGACACAGACACAAATAAATGGGTCAAAAATCTTGATACGATATCAACATTTTGTATTTTACAACATGGATAATCAAAGGGTCGTGATCCAAGCAAATTAAAGCATAACTATGGTTCTGGGGGAAGACAACTTTTCTTCAATCTTTCAACAAAGTGTGGTATAGTCATGATAGACATCAGAAAACAACATCAAACCACTGAAGATTGTTTGTAGGGACAAATTGTGATTTTTTTTCTTTTTAAATATCAGAGAGCAGATATCACTCATTACATTAATAATATTAATGTAATGAGTGATATCTGCACTACATTAATAATATTACATTATATTAATAAATAAATAATTTACATAAATAAATAAAATAAATAAATAAATAAATAGATAGATAATAACGTAAACACAAATAAGTGTTTGTGTGTGGGTGGGGGGGGGGGAGGGGCCTGGACTGTTTTATCTGTCATCAATTTCTTAAAAAATGGAAAGCATTTTGGATAACGTGATTTTCAGGGCATTGACATAATTATGTACAATATGTACATGTATGTCTATTAGACACAATTAGCAAAGGCGCAGACTAGATCAATTTGAATGCTGCTCAGATTATTAAATTGTATTGAATGCTGCTCAGATTATTAAATTGTATTTATCATATGGATATGTACATGTATACCTGAAGTAAACTTGTGACCTTTGACCTTGAAGAGCACAACTTTATTCACGCTCACAATGCATCATCTCTTTGTTACACAAAGCAAATGCCCAGCAGGGTCTTTCTTGGGCAGTGCAATTCACCTTGTGGGCTCAAAGCCTGAAGTTATAATTAATAAATCACATGCACCCATTTATTACACCAGTGTTTGACCTTTGACCTCTATTAATACGCAGAAACATTGCCCTACCGGTACTTATCACTAAACTTCTTACCAAACCAAATCACCACTGGACACTAATTATGCCTGAAACATGCCAATAAGTATAAAGTTCACTCACTCTTGACCTTTGCCCTTTAACCTTGCTCACGTGGCAGAAATGTTTGCTGTCCATAAAACCATCCTGCAAAGTCACAACACCATTCGACCGTCTTGGCTATAGATATCATTTTATGCAAAGTTAATTGAACTTTGACCCTTTGACCTATGTCAGATTTCGTCCAAAATGTAATCAGTTCATCTACACCTCATAGTGCACGCCTGGGTCAAGTATGATCAAAATCCACCCACGCATTCTCCAGCAGTAGTGATAACAAGATCAGGGTGTACGGACGGTCGGACAACTCGATAACAAAGTATTCATTCATTCATTCAATTTCACTTTCCCCGTTAAGCAAAACTAGATACTTGGGCTTTAATATCATCATTCATCACAATCATCAAACTTGGTAATAAAACAAGAATATGCCACTCACGAGGCATTTCTGCCTTTATGTTGTACATTTCGGTAAATTCCACAGGTGTTCCAGTTTCCCAATGGTTCAACGCAGAGGTCCATTTTTTGAGATAGCACTGCCGATTTATGAAATAAGATAAGATACCGAGACGTTTGCGACAGGGTCCCGTTTGTGAAACACCACTATTACTTGACCCATTTGTACATCACGAAACTTCAGAGCGGTTATTTTGAAATCGACACTCGGAATGATAAGGGACGGTAGATGGGATTTGAGAGTTGCAATCACTGTATTACAAGCTGATATCGATCGGCGAACGTGATTTTCAACAATTCAGAACCAGTATTTTTATAAGACTTTACATCAATATTTGGATTATGCAATTGTTGAATTTATGAGATAGGTGATAGATTGCAATAATACATTATGCCAACTTCGGAGATTAAAAAAATACAAATCCTTTCATGCTCAAGCAGAAAACATTAAGAATTATAATGTGCATTGAGAGCAAAGTCAAATCTTGTCTAGACCAGATCCATTTCAATTTATGGCCTGAGTCATTAAGTTTTGTATGTGAAACGTTTTGACTGGTCATAAAAACGTTTCAAACCGTTTAAACCTAGTTGTAATTTATGGGTTCTTATATTGAGTATAACAATAAAGTACACTGGTACAATAATCAGTTGAGTAACAAAGCATACACCAGGGGATACTTGTGATTGACGAGCTGTCACCGAGTGGTCACACATGTCTCAGCTTTATGTGGAAGAGGTAATAAAACATAAATGTCAAAACTAACCTTAACATCAGACTCGACAACAAGTGTATTGCAATGTAATGGTATGAAAAAGTTTCAATTCTTGAGGAATAATAATTTTCTTGCCTCCTTTCCCTGACAGTATAGGGAGGCAACTTGATGTTAACATGCAGTGTTTTCAACTTCTCTTTCTACAGGTCTTATCAATTTAACTTACATCATGTGGTGTATGTCTAATATAGACTAGTTTTATGAAAGCAACTTGTGACCTTGTCTGGAGACTGACAGAAAAAAAAATGTCTGGAATTATAAGAGTGAGAGAGAGAGAGCTACATGTAGTGGTAATAGGTCTGTGTGGGGCAGTGGAAACAGAGCAGTTGGGGTTATTTTCACATAAATTGAGGTCATAAAACCATGGCCAAAAGGCATTAAAAATTGTCATCAGCTTAAAGTAACTGGTATTTTCCCATATGTTGATAATTAAGGGTTTAAACGGATTGTAAAATTGCAAAACGTTTTGCTTTTTAACGTTTTGCTTTTTAACGTTCGTGTGAACGTCGTTTAAACGTTTTGACTCAGGCCTAATTTCATTGACCTTTACTGTAACAGAAGCGGAGGAATGGAACAAATTTCCAATCTTAGTCTGCTAAATCCTTGAATCAGTTTAAAACATTGTTGAAAACATATACTTTTTCGCCAAGTGATAATAATAAATATGAACCATTTTTATCAAGCGCATACCACCACATTTGTACAAACATATCGCATGGAGTATACTTCTCACACACATCCGGCAGACACACACACACACATATACGTGCAATCACCTTCGACCGAGGACGTACAACTTTTAATGTGAGTGTGTCTGTGTGAGTGTGTACTTCTCACACACACACACATACATGTACGTGTAATCACCTTCGACCGAGGACGTACAACTTTTAATGTGTGTCTGTGTGAGTGTGTGTGAATGTGTGTTTGTAACGGTAATACTGAGGACAACCAGATCTAAAAACGTGGACTGTCCCCCCCCCCCGACGACGTACGTCCGTGGTCGTACGACGTAACGTAACCTAACGTACGTACGTACGGACGTACGACTACGACACACACACACACACACACACACACACACACACACACACACACACACACACACACACACACACACACACACACACACACACACACACACACACACACACACACACACACACACACACACACACACACACACACACACACACACACACACACATACACACGCACACACACCACACACCCCAACTCCACTACAAACTGTACACTTTTTCTCTTTCAATATAATTCATATGGTCAACTCAACTATATCCCTACCCATATTTTCAACAGGATGTATCTTGAGACTATTAAAATGCTATCAGCGTAGTTTTACACCATACAAGGTCACCTAGAGGCAACAGTAATTGAATGGAAGTATAATATTCATGAGGACCATTTGACCAGTCATTGCTAGAGAAATATCTTGCCATAGGAATGGGTGGTGTGTGTGTGTGTGTGTGGAGGGGGGGGGGTGCTAGGGGGCTGTCGTCCTCCAAAAATGATTAAGGGAAACTTCAATAAGGTATCATCATCATGGTCATCGTTATTATCATCAATCATCGTCGTTATCATCATCATCATCACCATCATCCATCGTCATCATCATGGTCATCATTATCATCATCCATCATCGTTATCATCATCGTCATCATCACCATCATCGTCATCCACAATCATCATCCCCATCATCATCATCATCAACATCATCGTTACCGTCACCATCATTCATCATCATCATCATCATCACTACCCATCTTCATGATCGTCATCATTACCGTCAATCATCCATTATCATCACCACTATCGTCGTCATCATCATCATCATCATCATCATCATCATCATCATCATCATGATCATCATCTTTACTGTCACCATCATTCGTCATCATCATCATCATCATTATCATCACCTTCATCATCAACACCAGCTTTGCCTGAATGGGCAACCCTGTTTTTAAATATGCGAAATAAATAAATAAATAAATAAATAAATAAATAAATAAATAAATAAATAAATATTTCATCCGGGTTTTTCCCCGATAATGGGGGAGGCCAGATTTACCTCACTCTTGCAGCAATCACTCTCACACCGTCTCACCATCTTACAAGACTCAGGGCATCCTCCTTTCTCAAACCAACCCTCTTGAGGTCCTCCTCCTCCTGCCTTATCTGAATCTTCTTCCGTCATCCTCGCATTCTTTGTCTATTCACAAAGTACTCTAAAACGTTTCTCAGAAACACATGATTTTAAAATGAGTCCTTATTGAATGTATTAGGGAAAAAACATAAGGTTGAATTACACACTGAAAGTGGGACTAAGTTTTACAAAAGTTTGACTAAGTCATAAAATTAAGACCCCCCCCCCCCCACCCAATCCGTTTAACCCCACGCTTTCAGGAACCATGTGACCTCTGTCTATGATTCAGGGGAAAAAATTGCAGTAATTGGTGGATTAAGCCCTTCAATACCAAGCCTAAACAAGTCCACTAAGTTGCTTCATGAATAATGCAAATATGGTAATGAGGTTAATGAATATGCATGGTACATGTAGCATGTTTTCATTTCCTCTTCAATGAATAACTAGATAACACTGACTAGATTAGACCCAAATATGTACACTGACACAAATTTCCCATAGAAACATTTATAAACAAAACTGACAGGGCACAAATGCTCTCAATGACGTGTGGCATGATATGTCATATGATAGCCACATACATGTACCAGCACATTCATACATGTACATGTACATACTATATTTCATTCTTTTTTAAAAGTTTTGTCAGATTACTGAAGATGAAAGTTAACCCGTTGCTTACGGGAACCGGTTGGGCCCTGTGCAAAATTTACAGAATCTCGTAGTCAACGGGTTAAAGTCCTCGATGATGGACAATTTTTCACGAGAGTTCCCCTTTTGGTTGGTTTCCAGGTGAAAGCATCCAAACTGTACACTTCAAATGTGATAGATACAGTAGTTGTAAGATTGTCAGTTTGAACGGGTAAATTTTCCAGCGCTGGCACTAGCGTTGCAGTATTCACAATTAACACTGTCCCACATATAGAATTTTATGTTGGTATTTGTCAACATGATGATTTGTGTAGAGATCTTGTTAAAAATTAAGTATATTGCATTGTTTCCGATTACTCTCTTCCATACTAGAGTGACATTTTCAGCATATCATCTGTTCATACTGTAGATAGTTTAGAAACAGTTTACATTATTAAAGTCTTAAATCTAATCCAGTTC
>JZLH01S0108627.1:1143-12383 GCA_001188425.1 Eucidaris tribuloides | reverse complement strand
AACCCTACATGACCTTTGACCTTATCATCCTCATCAGCACACATCGTGGTATTACCCAAGGATTATTTGTACCAATTGTGAACACAATTGAAGTAGAAATAGAGAAACTAGAGCAAGTTAAGCATGGCCTCATATCATTTGACCTTTTGATCCCTAGAAGACCTTTGACCTCATTATCCTCATCAACACACATGTGGTATTACCTAAGGATCACTTGCACAAAGTGTGAACACAAATGATGTACAAATAAAGAAATGAGAGCAAGTTAAATATAATCTCATATCATTTGACCTTTTTACCCCTAGATGACCTTTGACCTCATCATCCTCGTCAACACACATGTGGTATCACCCATGGATCATTTGTACCAAGTGTGAACAAAATTGATGTACAAAAAGGAAATGAGCGAAAGTTAAAAACTTTAAGAATGATGCACATGGCCTCATATCATTTGACCTTTTGACCCCTAGATGACCTTTGACCTCATCATCCTCCCCAACACACACATGGTATTACCCAAGGATCATTTGTACCAAGTGTGAACACAATTGATGCAGAAATAAAGAAATGAGAGCAAGTTGAACAAAAACTTTAACATTTTTTTCGTAACAGACCAACAGACTGACAGACTGAAAAGTGATTACAAGGTCTCTGCCCAACTTCGTTCAGGCGAGACAAAAAGTGAATATGTGAAAATTTGTATAAGAAAGCAATGGTTAGTTCTCCACACTTTCATCTAAAAAGCTGGTAGAGTTGCCAATTTAAGAATCCTCCATAACTTTGAACAATCAGAACTCTTGAGCCGTCCAACCAAATTTGTTAAAACTTTCACTAATTTCCCTCTTTCATTGTTTTATATTCTCCGAATGCAGGAAGATGTCTGGGTTTCATTCCACTTTACTGCCACAACTACAATACCAGTACACAAAGATCCATTTTTTAAAATCTTTTTTAAAAGGTTGAACCCATGATACCATCCCAACAATGAAAAATGTTTCCAAGCAACATTATACTTGTACGTGTATACAGTGAGACTGTACTATACATACATGTACTGTACTGTGCCGTAGCGTATCAACAGAAACAGTTTGATTGGAAAGATAATATGAAACTAGGTCATTAAACTTTTAATGAATGGAATATAAATATCTCACTTACAATATTCTCCAAAGAGGACTTTTACAATTTGATATAATGTATGCTTCCTTTTTCAATTACCAGTACATGCAATACTATAGCAGAGATACTGTACCACCACCAACATAGCAAATGGTCATCCAATGAATGTAGCCAGGGCTCGACACTATCACTTGCCCGCTTGCCCGGGGCAAGTTAAATTTCATGTTGGGCAAGTAAAAACTCAAAAGGTTAAAATTTACTTGCCCAATTGGGCATGTAAAATTTTAATTATGAAATGACCAAAACATAAAAATCTTACCAAAAACGAACAAAACATGTCTACAATTTTGTGTTCTGTTAACTTTAATACTAAATTTCATCACTATTTTGTTCATACTCAATTTTAAGACTCTTTGAATTCATAAATCACATCTTTTACAAAAATGTAACAAACAGCCAATACTATGAAAACACCTTATTGGTTAAAATTAGTGAGAAAAATGTTATTGATGAAATTGTTTATTTTGGGGCAAGTAAATTTTTCACTCAGGCAAGTAAAAATCTGAAAGTGATAATTTTACTTGCCCAAAGGGCAAGTTTGGAAACAAGTTAGTGTGGAGCCTTGATGTAGCAAAATAAAAACAAAAAATTAAAAAGATGATCATGAAATTCATCCACAATTACAATTAAGTAAAATTCACTATCAATCAATTGTATTAAACTTCAATTCAAATTAGAGCCACATGAACATGCATAATTTGTAAACAAATACCCTGTAAGACCCGAAATAAAAATTGAAATACGCATGTAAAAGCCAGTGCTGTGAGTGTGATGGAAACAATGATCATCAGTTATTAAGTAAATTCATTCAACTGGTTATTGTTTGTTTGTAAACCGGATTGGCCCAATTTCTATCACATGACATTTTCTTGTTTGAGTACTACCTGTAAAGAGTGTAATGGTTGACCTGGTCATTACACGAGCAGAAGTCGCAATTAACAGGTAAAGAAATATAAGCGCTTAAACCTCAACTGCAAATATGAGTTTTGTTGGTTAGTTGTTTTCTTCCACTTGTGTACACATACACTTGCCATAGGGTCGCATGCTGGTAGTCCAGTCATGTGTGTGCACTTGAAAATCATTGACATCAAAAAAGGAATAATGTACATTTACATGTATGCATACGATTGCATCATGCGCAGAGGTGTGTCCATCCAAAATGTAAAAATCAATCCACCCCCACTTTTCTTTCCGTATATAGGTATTGAAGTTTTGCAACATTGAATAAAACTATAAATATGACTGTGATGTCAAGCTTTGCAAACGATTGGCCCTCATTTGAATGGAAAAAGACAAGCTTTGCAACAAAACCTCAGGGTTGGTAATTTAAAGAGGAATGAAACCCAGACATCTTCTTGAATTCAGAGAATTAAGAACAATGAAAGAGGGAAAACATTGAAAGTTTGAGCAAATTTGGTTGAACGGTTCAAGAGTTATGATTACTCAAATTTTATTTTATCCTTGTTATGGTGGATCTTTAAATTGGCAACTCTACCCAATTTTTTTATAAATGAAAGTGTGGAGAATTTTCCGTTGGATTTGTGAATAAATTTTCATGAATTTGTAGTTTGATAACTAAATTCTTTCAAAATAGCATACAAAAACATATTTGTTCATACTTGCACAAACAAGCAAAAGCAAATCGGATATTTGATAAAACAAGGTGGTTGACGAACCACGAGTCTCGCCTGATTTCGCAATCAGTAAAACATGCAATATGACCTTTTGACCCTAGATGACCTTTGACCTCTCCATGCTCATCAACAAAACATGTGGTATATCCCACTGATCGTTTGTTCTGAGTTTGAACAAAATTGATGCAGAAATACATCATTTGACCTTTTGAACCCTACATGACCTTTGACCTTATCATCCTCATCAGCACACATGTGGTATTACCCAAGGATTATTTGTACCAATTGTGAACACAATTGAAGTAGAAATAGAGAAACTAGAGCAAGTTAAGCATGGCCTCATATCATTTGACCTTTTGATTATCCTCATCAACACACATGTGGTATTACCTAAGGATCACTTGCACAAAGTGTGAACACAAATGATGTACAAATAAAGAAATGAGAGCAAGTTAAATATAATCTCATATCATTTGACCTTTTTACCCCTAGATGACCTTTGACCTCATCATCCTCGTCAACACACATGTGGTATCACCCACGGATCATTTGTACCAAGTGTGAACAAAATTGATGTACAAAAAAGGAAATGAGCGAAAGTTAAAAACTTTAAGAATGATGCACATGGCCTCATATCATTTGACCTTTTGACCCCTAGATGACCTTTGACCTCATCATCCTCAACAACACACACATGGTATTACCCAAGGATCATTTGTACCAAGTGTGAACACAATTGATGCAGAAATAAAGAAATGAGAGCAAGTTGAACAAAAACTTTTAAAATTTTTTTTCGTAACAGACCAACAGACTGACAGACTAACAGGAAAAGTGATTACAAGGTCTCTGCCGAACTTCGTTCAGGCGAGACAAAAAGTGAATATGTGAAAATTTGTATAAGAAAGCAATGGTTAGTTCTCCACACTTTCATCTAAAAAGCTGGTAGAGTTGCCAATTTAAGAATCCTCCATAACTTTGAACAATCAGAACTCTTGAGCCATCCAACCAAATTTGTTAAAACTTTCACTAATTTCCCTCTTTCATTGTTTTAAATTCTCCGAATGTAGGAAGATGTCTGGGTTTCATTCCACTTTACTGCCACAACTACAATACCAGTACACAAAGATCCATTTTTAAAATCTTTTTTAAAAGGTTGAACCAATGATACCATCCCAACAATGAAAAATGTTTCCAAGCAAATTAAGTTGTTAAAATATTATAAACGTTGCAACCATCATGCCAGCAATCTGAGCAAACACCCATGAAATAAACACCTGTTATTTATAACTGTTACAAACCAATGAATTAAAGCCCAAGTTTAGTTTTGGGGATTTTTTTTTATTTAAAAGCTTTATGCCCAAAGGTCATATCACACCAAAAACAGATTCTGAATGTCTTTCGTTTTTTTGTTTATCAATTAATGAAAAATCTCAGAGGGGACCCCCGAAATTTTTCGGTACCCCCGAGATTTTCAACTATATTTCACATTATAGCATGATGCATCCAAAGGGTTAATAAGGTGTTAAGGTTATTTGAGTTATACCTCATCAGAAAGATTAGACTCTGCTCTTTCTGATGAGGTATACTAACTCAGATAACCTTAACACCTTATTAACCCTTTGGATGCTATAATGTAAAATGTAGTCGAAAATCTTGGGGGGTACCGAAAAATCTCGGGGGGTCCCCTCTGAGATTTTTTCATTAATTGATAAACAAAAAAAAGGAAGAACATTCAGAATCTGTTATTGGTGTGATATAACCTTTGGGCATAAAGCTTTCAAATAAAAAAAAAATCCCCAAAACTAACTTTGGACTATTATTAATCACCAAACTAAAGGAAACTTTTAAAATATTACAAACCAATAAATTTAAGGTAGGTTGTCTCTTTAGCATGCCTACAAATATACATTGTGTACATGTAAATACACTCTGGTATCAACATAATAACCTTTAGTAAAGTACCAGTACTGGAGCTAGTTATAGTGATGGTTAGACTTTGATTTGAATTGTTGTCTCGTAGAGACTAAATTCCTAGCATAACATACAAATGGCAATTGTTATTTTTTTTGCATATTTTTCAAATTCCAGGTAATTACTGATCTTCAGATTTCACAGACATGTCCTTCATCAATAGCCAAGGGACATGAGTGACATTTTGCTGTGCTGCGGGAGGTGCGCAAAGGATATTCCCTGCCTTTATACATATTATAAAATCAATCACCAAACTAAAGGAGCTGTTTTTTTATTGTACATGTATGTACGTTACAGAGTAATGTACTAATTTCATAATATAAGTTGAGGTTCAACAATTTATTTTTATTTTTATTTATTTTTTAATTTTAATTTTTTTTTTTTTTTTAGGGGGGGGGGGGTATAGGAAGTACATGTACATTAGGCCTATGTACATACAGTATTATACATCTACACCAGGGTAGGAAATACCCTGGGCGACGGGTGATTTAGCCCCCATAATTAACCAAATAGCCCCCTAAAATAACAAAATAGCCCTCAATTTTTTTCATAGGGTTCAATGTATAACAGTATACTAAAAACTGGGCTTGATAGCAGCCCCGAATAATCAGATTTTATTTCCTGCCCTGACCTGCACAGTAGAACTTGTTGATACCCTTTAAATATATCAGACCCTTGATAGAAATCAATGATTATTGTTGTATTAGTTATTCATTAGTAACACTAACCCTCCGGCGTCTGGGATGATGACGCGTCACTGACACTGACATCGGGAAATTCTGCAAAAGGTGCGAAAAAAAATGATGGAATATGCATTTTAATAAATAAATGTTCTGTAATGTTTATGATCACTTTTAATAGTACACTTCAGTCATAATGTATGTGTGACTCTCTCACGATTTAGAATGGTGATGTCTTCATCACTGCATACTATACATGTATTTTATGCCAATGAACTGAAGTTCTACATGTTACGATTTATAAAGACTACACAAATCATAATATATGGGACTGACAGGACAAATTACCAATACACTCACACTCATTAATAAAGTTCAATGACCTTTTGGGTTGAAAGCAAAATACACAGTAATAATACAAATATGTCATCTTTCTTCATATCTTTACATTGTATACACAAGTGCCCACATGTATTTGAGCACGACTTCCAATGTTGTGTATAAATTTTTCATAAATTTGTAGCCCAGTGAATTTACAACTGCACACACAATTCATAACAATTTTTGGTTAAAAACTTTGACAGTCTCAAAATTAGTTTGCACACACACAAGCATACATGTGTGAGTTTTGACATTGTCATGTGATTTCTGAACTTACAAAATGAATTTTCAATACATGTACACTGTACATGTAAATACCCATCAGGGATATAAAGGTTGATACTATTTTTTTAAACAGGTTCTTCAGTGATTTGTGATAATCACTATGTGAAAATTGTATCACAGAGGGCTCCACACTAACTTTTTTTCCTACTTTCCCTTTGGGCAAGTGAAATTATAATTTTCAGATTTTTACTTGCCCGAATGAAAAATTTACTTGCCCGAAAAAAACAATAAAAAGCATTAAAAATGATTCTCACTAATTTTAATCAGTAAGGCCTTTTTATAGCATTGGGAGTTTACTTTCATTCTAGGGGTTGTGAAAGGTGTGATTTATAGAATAAGAGAGTCATAAAATTAAGTTCAATCAACAAAATAATGATGGAATTCAGTATAAGTTATCTGAACACAAAATGTAAGAAACGTTTTTTTTTTAGTTTTCATGATCAAATTTTACTTGCCCAATCGGGCAAGTAAATTTCAATATTTGGAGTTTTTACTTGCCCGACATGGTATCTTACTTGCCCCGGGCAAGCGGGCAAGTGCTAGTGTCGAGCCCTGTGTATCAGTTCAGGTACCTTTAGAAAATAAAGTTTACTGGTTCCGTTACTCAGACTACATCATCAATGTTTACATCATGTACATGTATGTTCAGGACTATACAGTGTACATCATGCCATTTCTCCACAATGGTGGACAGTACATGTATCTTTAAAGAATGGCAGAACAAAATATCAGACATAGTTGACATTTTTATCTGTCTCGAGCCCCATGTATCTATGTATGTATTTTAGCATTACATTCCGTTTAAAACCACGAAGTGCCTTGAAGACAGCATGTAGGCTACATGTAGTGTAGCGAAAAGAATACATGCTTTACTTCAAGTTACTTGTATAGTATCTCAGACACTTTAAAGAGTGAAATTAAAGGCAGGTGATTATCTCTTTGCAACACTCCAGAAGCACAACAAAACATCACTTTTTACGTTTATTTATGAAAGGATAATTTTGAAGAACAGGGTAGCTTCCGTTCCAATTTAACAAGAGCCGGGGGGGGGGGGGGGGGGGGGGGGGGCAACGACGCTCATCTGAGGTCTCTCGCAACTTCTAATGGTGCCCATATAAAAAACATCAGTTACATATAGTTTGCGCCCTTGAACCTGATATCTATAGGACCAATATCATAGCCAAATGAACCACTGGAAAACTTGCATGCCCGCTTGCCGATAATAGCCTGATTTTACCAAGTTACAATTAAATTCTTAAGCATCCGTTTTATAAAACAGAGGCACACCCTAGTATCTTAATATTTGACCTTTGACCTACTTATGTACCTTGACACCCAATTTTAACATTGAGGTCACTATACCATGTAACATCCTAGCCTTGCAAGTTAGTCACAATGGGCGCAATACCAACCAAAGAAGAAACTTGCAGGTATATTCTATCATTTGACTTCATTTGACCTTTGACCTACATGTGACCTTTGACCCCCAAATAACATTGAGGTCCCTGTTATGCACCTACCATCCAAGTTTGGTTACAAATGGACTTGTGGTTAGAAAGTTACCTAGTTTGGGCCCTTATGGGCCCTGCCCCCTGGGCCCCCAAGGGGGCCTCGTTACCATTCCAAGAACCCTCTATCCCCTCCCCCTGAGGATCATTCCCACCAAGTTTGATTTAAATCCATTGATGTGAATGTGAATTATTCCCATAGGGCCCTACCCCCAAAATTTTGCCCCCCTTAGGGGCCAAATGGGGCCACCCTGGGCATTGTCATGAGGAACATTAATTCAGCACATATAGAGGTATCTACACACAAAGTGGCTTAACTATACCATTTCTGGATCTAGAGAAGAAGATGTTTGAAAACTACCTACTTTTGGCCCTTTAGGGCCCTGCCCCTGGGCCCATAGGGGGGCCAGGTGTACTATTTGAGGACCCTTGAATCCCCACCCCCTAAGGACCATTCCTGTCAAGTTTGGGCCAAATCCAATCATGCAGTTTGAAGAAGAAGCTGAAAATGTGTAAAAGTTTACGCACGACCAACGACGAACGACGCACGACGGACGAAAAGCGATCGCAATAGCTCACTTGAGCCTTTGGCTCAGGTGAGCTAAAAATGCACAAAATATGACCTCCAGTTTAGTCTGTGTATTAGTCGCGATGAACTGAGTCAGCTCAGAAGGTTAAAGGCAGGGCATCTCTTTTGCATGCCTAAAAAATAACATACAATGGCATTTAGAAGAAAATGCCATCTGGGAACCTTTTAATAGCAAAATATAGGAGCTACAAACTCAGTTTCAATGGAATTATAGTGACCGTTAGACTCTGATTTGAATTTTTTCTCGCAGGAGAAAAATTCCTACCATAGAACGTATGCTAAACGCCTATTGTTTTTCTTTCGCATTTTTCAAATTCTAGGTAATTACAGCCCTCCAAGTTTCACAGACATGTCCTTCATCAATAGCCTAAAAGGGCATGGGTTATCTTTTCCTGGTCTGCGGGGATGTTTGCAAATGGGATCCACTGCCTTTAACCCATTCAATACTAAGACCACATATTTGTGGTTTGCCTTTTTATCTTGGAATGTGGCTGTATTTACCCCATCTAATGAATATGTTAATGTAGAGAAAAATATAAGCTATTCAATGAACTGGGTACTTCAATGTGATAAGGAATATTCATTTTGTTATGAATTTTTAAATGAGATTTATATCAAATTGGCAATGCGCTGTTGTTATGATGACGGCTTTGTTGTTCCAACTTTGTTAGTGGCGGTGATTGTATTGAACTAATTGAGAAACCACTACTTTAAAAACGGACGTGTTTTCCATTTTTATGCTCATTATAAAAAGTGAAAAATTATTTTTAGTCTTAAATTTCTCAAGAAAAATAAAATCTTGAAAATTTCACCAATAAATAATTAATTAATTAGGTGAATGTTTGACACATCATTCAATACCCATTACCCTTTATATATAATTGACTATTCCAGTATGTTGCCGATTTGATGAGAAAGCAAATTTTTAGTGATTATTTTACTCTGGACAGGCTCTAGTATTGAATGAGTTAAATGGAGACTCGTGCATAAAATTTGCAGGGGTGTATCCAGTATTTTTTCTGGGTGGTTCGTGAATTGTGATCATAATTTTTTGGAACTTTGCGCAGTAAAATATGCAGAATTTTTTTCTGGGAGGGCCATTTTCATAATTTTTTGGACTTTTACACAATGAAATAACAGCAAGATATGATTAAAATGTACCTGATCGATGTATTTTCATTTATATCATGTTGTCTGAAAGCAGACTAGCAATATCCGTGTTAACGGTTAACAGTAGCCCGCTAGCCAATGGCTAGCAAATAGACTAGCCAAAATCTAAAGCAAATAGTCCGCATGGCTAGCCAAAATATTTCTTTAATGTCGCACAAAACAGTATGAAAAATATTCAATTTGGGGGGGGGGCGGGCTACAATTCTGGCGGACTATCCAAAACAAATGTCAACTAGTCCGCCTGGTTAGTTAAAAAAATAAATAAAGCACCACCCCTGAATTTTAGTATTTTAAGCTAGCCTACTGTATCGGGCTTACAAAAATTCAATTTGTAGGATAATACGTGCAAATCAAGGACACAAGCTTTAAAGGCTCACTGTCAAATCTGGGGATCAGCAATTATATAGAAGAAGAAAAATGTGCAAAAACCCTAGGCCTACATGTACAAGTATGCCAACAATACAGTGTATGTGAGGGTATAGTTTTCCTGTCAGTTGATGATCAGAGAGCCAAAAGGGCACTATTGCTATACAATAGTGCTCACAGGTTATAATTGATGGTCTGATGACAGAAGTTGACCTTGAATAACCCTGCTGTCATAAATGGCCAGACACCAGTCCTATTGTCATCAACTTATAAAAGCTACTAAACCGGCCAGCCAGGGATAGCCACAATTAGCCATAGAGCTGGCAGGCGGGCAGTGGGCTGTGTCTCGTCCTGTAACGCATGAATACACCTGCAGTCAAAGACTTCCATGTATTAAAATTCCCAGACACAATACCGTGAATATACTCTAGACAGGTGTGAAATATACATGTGGGGTATGCAGGTACATTACACGTGCCTACATTACACGCATCTCTGCCTCCCCTAACAGGTGGGGCAGTGGTAAGGGTTATGTAGGCCAGCTATCACGCCTGATTACAGGCAGAGAGTCTCATTTGCACCCTCCCACAGCACAGCAAATTGAACACAACATCTACACCAGGGCTCCACACTAACATTTTTTTTCTGCTTGCCCTATGGGCAAGTGAAATTATCACTTTCACATTTTTACTTGCCCGAATGAAAAATGTTCTTGTCCGCAAAATAAACAATAATAAAACACATTAAAAATTATCTCTCATTAATTTTAATCTATAATCTTTTTATATCATTGGAAGTTTATTAACTCAATTCTGAGGGATGTAAAAGGTGAGATTTCTCAAAAAAAAAATGATATGGAACTAGTAAAAATTAGCTGAACACTTTCACACATATTTTATTCACTCTTGGTAAGATTTCGGACATGTTTTTTTCACTTGAGGATCAAAATTTTACTTGCCCAATCGGGCAAGCCAATTTAAACATTTTAAGTTTCTACATGTACTTGCCCGAAATGAAATTTTACTTGCCCAGGGCAAGCGGGCAAGTGCTACATGTAGTGTTGAGCCCTGTCTACACACATGACCTTTATACATGTAGGCTATTTATGAAGGATATGTCTGTAAAATCTGGAGAAAATCTAAAATGTGAAAATGTGAAAAAAAAACAATGGCTGGCAAGGGAAATTTGAGCTACGAAACAATAATTCAAAACAAACTGTCACTATAAAAATTAACAAAAAGTGAGTTCTAATTCCCATACTTTGTTTTAGATTCTTAGATGGTGTTTTCTCACATGTACATGTAGCAGTGTATGAACAATAAGCTTTTAGCCATGCAAAAAGAGATTGAGCTCCCAATACTTCTGTGTTGTATGGATTTAATGATTTGTCAAACATCACACAACAAGAAACAAATCCGAAATTGTGAATATATTTTTCTTACATGTAATTTTTCTTAAGCTGGATTGAATATGAGTA
>JZLH01S0108617.1:0-29342 GCA_001188425.1 Eucidaris tribuloides | reverse complement strand
ATGAAACATGAGATGGATGGAAATTTGAAAGAAGTTATAGAGGAGTTATTGTAAATCATGTTCAGTCAATGTTACTGGTTAAAATGCCATTACTGCATTGCACCATTTTAAAGATACTGCCTTAAATTTGGGTTAAAATAGTTTAAAGATGCTTTTGTCTAACATCACTAGGTTAATTATTCCATAAATATTCGAGACTTATTATTGTTAAACGAGACTAAAAACAAATAAAGGCAAGACTCAAAGCTTTTTCATAAATAGTCATCGTCGTCCCTCTACTCATGACTGAGTATTCGTGACAACTCTGAGATTTCGAATAACATTGGAATATTGACATGTTATTTAGACAAGCAATGGCATCTGCCCATCTCAGTGTTTGCCTTCCTCTGTTTCCCTTTCCTTCAGTTTTCCAAACATTAGTAGATTTTGTCCATCCCTCTTGCAACGTGACCAAAGTACTGAAACTTTTGCTACACTACAGCGTGTCTCGAAAAAATGTGCAAATGAAAAGCGCCCTCTTTGCCAATTAGAAAATACTGTTGTGACATGATGGTTACGTCGGTACAGCAAGGGCAAAGTCTCAGCTTTCAAATGCCGTTTGTTTTTGTTCACTTTGCTTGTTTAAATCGTGCGATATGTTTAGTTAACAACGAAGGGGTAAAATCACAAATATGCCTTTTACTACAGTCAATGATATTATCAGACCCTCTTCCCATAAAAGTGACACAATTGTGGTTTTACCCTATCGTATCTAAATATACATATCTCAAGATCAAATAAGCAAATTGAACGGAACTAACAGTATTTGAAAGCTAAGACTATGCTCTTGACATTGATGTAAGCATCATGTCACAAGAGTATTTTCTAAGTGTCAAAGAGGGCGCTTTTCACTTGACAATTTTTTAGACGCCCTATAATGCGTTGAATAGTCGTTGTACCCAATATCACGTCGAATCCTGTTGACAGCAGGCCCATGAAATACAAAGCAACTTTCTGTAGCACCACATCTCATAGGCTTAAATTATTCTCTGATCTGCAGCATTGATTGTCCAAGTTTCATATGCGTATGTTGCGACTGGAGAAATCAAAATAGGGGAGGTGTCATGGCTCTGTGGGTAAGACTCGGTTTCTCGACCTAGAGGTCCGAGGTTCGAATCCACGCCGGGCCGCGAAATTTTTTTCCCACGATATTGACGAAACAAACCGCTGCAAAAACAAAACCGTACTGCGGGTTTCGAACCCGGTTTAAAACGCGCAGTCAATACAGCGCGCTATCCAATGTAGCCACATAAAGCGACTCGACTGCAGACGTCTTCTTCAGCAATATGTACCAACGGTTTCGATAGTGCGAGACGTTAAAACCGTAGTGAAAGTACGCATGCGCAGTGCGAGAAAATCTCGTGGGAATAAAAATATAGCCGCCGGGTCATGGCGGTTGTATCTTTGGGTAACGCACTTTATCCCCATTACTTCGTCCCTCGGATAGGACGCTTAAAGCGGAGGTCCCGTGTTCAGAGAGGGAACACCTCAGCACGTAAAATAACCACGACTTCATCGAAAAAGAGAGCGGTGAAACCGGTTGTGTGTGGTCACATATCCATATGCAAAACTATCCAGGGAGTGGATGCCTGAGGTAACCGTGATTAAGTTTGCTTTTCTAGTCCCTGCATCCGAATGATGACGAAGCAATAATAATAATAATAATAATAATAATAGTAATAATAATAATAATAATAATAATATTATAATAAGAATATAATAAATAATAATATAATAATAATCAATAATAATAATAATAAATAATAATAATTAATAATAATGATAATAATTATAATAATATCAAGTCTTTTATTGTTTTATTAATTGCTTCTGTCCTTCCAAACTTTATCGCATTTCGTGCAGTGATGTTTCAACCACTGCTAGTCGACCCCTAGTCTCAACGAGGCATCAACCTTGATGTTATTATTGATCCAAGGAATTGAATGAGTTTCTGCATGGATGAATGGGTCTTCTTTTTGTGTGACAATCTTTTTTTAACTCTCACCATGTAGACACTCACTGCTTTAAAAATACGCGCAAATTCATTTCTCAGCAAAATACGCACTCCTAAAAAAGTAACTAACCCCCTTTTTCAAACAACCGTAACTTTGTAACGAAATTAATTTCAGCAAAATAATTTGGCATGAGTATTTCTACACTTATTGACTAACACCTGTGTGAAAATGTGAATGATCCGTCAAGTCATGCATGATTGAACATGCATTAAAGGCAGAAATGTCACTTTTCAAAAGTCACAGGAGTCATCTCTTATGCCAAAATAATGAAAAATAGTGGCACTTTTTGCTTTGTTCATAAAGTATGCTCACTCAACCATGACATGGTTACAAACTCTTATGTTCGTACAACATGTAAAGATACATTTTGCTGAAAAATACCGGATTTCAATTTTTTCAATAAACTTAATGGATTTTACAATTTCCAAATTGAGAAATATGGAAATTTTTAACTTGAGCTAATTGAAGCGTAAAATATGCGAAAGTGCCAAGAGAGGTGTAAGGGGGTCAAACGATAGATGATTAACATAAATAGCGCTCAATCATTCACCAGAAACAAAATTTGTCAAAATCCTGCATCATAAATTCCCCAAAATGACCCTTGTGACTTTTTTAAAAGTGACATTTTGCCTTTAATGTATGCTCACTCATGCATGGCTTAAGGAATCATTCACATTTTCACACAGATGTTAGTCAATCAGTGTAGGAATACTCCTGCCAAATTATTGTGCTAAGACTCATTTTGTTAAAAAGTTATGGTTGTTTGAAAAAGGGGGTAGTTACTTTTTTGTTGTGTTTATATAATTTCAAAACTCGCTCCTGTAGATCATAATTTGACAAGAGTTGACACATTGTGCGTGCAAATAATTTGAACTAGTCCCAACCCTTAAGTTTTCATCATGGGAAATAACTCTTTTATCTTACAACAACTGACAACTAATTAAACAAATGTGGCCTGGAAAATAAACAGCCCCACCCCCTTTAAAGTCAGAAACTCGTCAACATGTTTCGATGTTAATAAGCGATAATGAAATGATAATTATTCACAATCATCACAGTTTCACAGACAATAGCCTCGATTTTTTCGACTGGAAATAACCACCAGTATATTTTCCATTCGCACTCCGTTGGCTAAAAATAGAATTTCCGAGCATGGCTAAATCATTACACAGTAAAAGGTTGTATTTATGCGTTTTCAACAAAATCCGGGTACAGTTTTTAACGGTAGCAAATTATGACTATTGTCATGCAAAAACTGCAAATGGTTTCTACTCATCCGAATCCCTCATATTTTAACGAGTGTGGGCGTGAGCGGCCGAGTATAAATTGTGGAAACGAAGAGTTAAAATATCACTACCAAGTCTGCTGTTCACATCATTGATCCAGTAGTCTGAACTTAAACTCATCTACAAACATGGTAAGTTTGAGTATCTTGGATATAATTTTATAACCGTTTATCTGCCTTGGACGTTTTTGATACATTTCTATATTTAACGGCCAGTGTCATGATAGGGAGAAATACAAAAATGCCGCTAGAACCAAACTGGTTGAAAGATATACCAGTCTATACACCAGCTGGAGTGTATCTCCTGGCTGAAATGTTTTTTCTTGACTTTGTTCACTTACAGAGAATCAAGCATGGCCAAGACTTTATTTTTCTCGAGCCCCGAGAAAAATTAATCCCATAGAAAACTACACGACTAATTTGTCAGGAGGCATACTGAAGGTAGTATTCTAAAATGAGTCAACATTGGAATACAAGATTTTCACAGTAGAATCCTTATATAGTTTACTTGATTTTAGAATAGTTTGACTCCAAGTTGAGGACTACCTCCAATCATGTCATTTACTTTTATCTTACAGTGATTAAAGGTAAATAGCGGGATCAGAAAAAGTCATTGATTTTCGGGCACAATGATACCAGAAAAGTTACTGCTGTGGAAAAAAAAAATCCTCTTTGGTGTACAATTACTATCAGATATTGCTGTTAGATGCAAAATTGTTGTGTTGCTTCCCAGTGTTAAAGTTCTTCCAGGGTCATACTTTAATTTGATGCACGTAAATGCATGTTTATTTCTCCCCAATTATACAAGTTTGAGACAAATCCTGGTAGATGGGATATACACTTCAGCCAGTGTATACAACAGTTTATGTTTCAACCTGGTTCTTGAGGAATTTTCGACTTGACCCAATCACGTCACTTCATTTAGTGCATGAGTAATTTTAATTTTCACCTGGTTTTGACGGATATGAAACACATGACTGGTGAAAGTGTGTAGAATGTGGGATATGATACCAAACTAATATGTATGCGACACATAAGTGTTTGTATCGCTATAGAAATTAATGGTAATCTTAAGTTTATTTTGCTACAAATTGATATTCACTTAAACTAAATAAGTACTAGTATACCAAGGGTTAACCTGTCGTAATAATTCATGTTTAGGATTTGAATTTGATCAATAGAGGTATGTAGTCTATACTGGAACAAATATTGTTAATTTATGAATACATGTATAGTCAAATACATTTAGTTCAGTATTGTATGACTCGAATAGTGTAACAGTGTACGTGTATTTCACAATGACTGAAAATTGAAACTTACGGTTTGGTGTATACGCTAAATCAACAATTCATGGATATAGTGAAGAAACTGTCTTTGATACAAATTCGTTATCTTTTTCATTTGCTCTTCTCTTAAACACATATTACACTAAAGACATTGATAGGACCACGCAGGTTAGTTTCTTTTAGATTGTAAATTGTAAATATTGTCAAAGAGTGCCTTTAATTCAATTGCATCCACGTGTACACATTCCTGATATGCACACAATACAATGATATAACAAGATTCATTCAGTCATTTCAGTACATAATATTTATCTCAGATCATCACCGACTATAGTTGTACACATTTTAAAGGATAGCAACAAAACGCATCACAGATTGGAGTATCTCTTACAGATATTAATAAGAAATCAAGGATATTTTACTATAGTTGATAAAACATACATTGACGCACTTGACTGCCCATTGGACATGGGGAATGTCACTTATTTCCCTTGTCACGAGTCATAGCACTTTCAGGTATAACAAATGTTCACATTGGTTTTGAGCAATACAAAAAGTCATTTCACTTGAATAATTGCAAGCGAGCACAGCGAGCGAGCAGTTTAAAGTTCTTTACTCCTAAAATTAGTTATATTGTGTACTCTGGCTCAAGTTATTATCCATCGTTCTTTATGTGTGTGCATTCTCGCAATGATCCATCTTTAGTATTCCTCCAAACATGATAAATTACATTAGAAACTTAAAACTGCGTCATTCAATGTAAGCTTAAAAATCAGTTTGACCAACAAGCCAACAAACAAATGCAACGTTTACTGAGTGATGAGCACGCAAAGGAAAATTACGTTGGCATGTTGTTCAGAGTATTATATAGATAGGAATGGCATACTTTATATTTGACATTGCAGAGCAGAAATGCAGCAAACACGCACTCCTATATGACGATTATATCACGTAGTGTCTATTCTTATACTCCAAAAGAAACCGATACTCTATGAGTACCAATATTGAAGACACAGCCGTATAGGAAGATACATCGCACGTTAAGATTTGCTTATTTTGTCTGTGTTTAATTTATCTGTAAGTCTACAACGATTCAATACAATATCAAATACGTGAACCATTTGTCGGGGGGGGGGGGTGGCTACGGCCTGGGATTGATTCAAAATGCTACACTTTTCGAATAATTGTTTCTTTCAAGATAATTATAATTTCATAATCATATATATATACAGAATGTTTTTGATTGGTTTTATTTTATTCTTCAAGATACCAACAATATAAACAATATGCGTTTAAAGTAAAAACAACACACATTACATGAGCATAAATCAGTACATACATAATTAATTTACGAGCTGGTATTAATACGGTATATACACTACATAAACAATGCTGTAGATATTAATCAAATTAAAGAGTTGGCATGTGGCATAATCTAAAATTCAGAAATGGGCTTGTGTAATTTCGTAATTAAGATATCTAATAATACGTTGGTGACAGTAAAACACAGTGCAGCCATCATCATCATCATCATCATCATCACCATCATCATCATCATCATCATCATCATCATCACCATCACCATCATCATCATCATCATCATCATCATCATCATCATCATCATCATCATCATCATCATCATCATTAATTTACCAATAATTTGTGTGCATATACGAGATACATACATGTGCATGTACATATTTTCATAAAAATCACTGATGCGCTAAATTTAATGAAGGAATGCTGATGTGGAAGCAGGTTCAAGCAGCACTTCATGAACAAAACTGTGCTTCCCGCTTCCAATTGTGTGATTGTCATTGTTGTATATTACCTCAATTGCCATTGCTGACCTGCGGATAATACAGGGTGTTCCCAAAAAAATGTAACCGAAGTTTAAAGGTCAGTCATTTGAAAAATGTACAATTCGATACCGTTTAAATTAGTTGGGAGAAGAGGACAAACTTTTGACATTCATTTGACATACTGCGTACATCATCACAACTACAGGTCACTGAATTACACGCTCCTTAAAGGGAGAAGGCACCAGCAACTAACAGGCATAAGTTAAGAATAAAAATGACATTGTGAGTATTGTGAGAATTATGGTACATGGTGACAAAAACAGCCTAAATAAGGGGTACTGAGTGATACTCACCCTCATCAAGGCCCTATAAATTAGTTAATTTGTGTTTATTTTACGTCTTTGTAAGTTTTACCCTAAGACAAAACTTGCAGAAACAGCTATAGGGGGAGGAGCTTATCAATTCAAACAGTGCATACATTACCACGGTGCGGCTAACACACGTCGCGTGGCTAGCATTGGTCACGCGTGGTCAGCTCCCTGCAGTGCACGTGCAATCTGATTGGTTGGCAAGAACTCAAATGTTTTCTTAACTTATGCCTGTTAGTTGCTGCCGCCTTCTCCCTTTAAATAGGTACAAAATTCATTTTTCGAAGTTCAAGCAACGAATGTCACTCATTCAAGAGAATGTGGGGGTAATGCTTGCCCGACATTGTAGCTGGACAATTACACTTTTAGATGAAAATGTAAGAATTAGTGCCATTCATTTCTCAATTACATCAGAAAGGAGCTAGACAGTGGTTATGTTACATAACATCCCCTTACCAAAAGTTAGGTGAGGAGATAGCATTTCATTGAAATGAGATTTTACTGTGAAAAAAAAAAACAATCGTTCGAACCAAAAACTTGGAAAAAAGTAGGTTTTGTATCCTTCACCTTTAGCGGAGCATAACTCTGTGGCCCGTGACAACACTGATGCAAGCAAGGCGTCAAATAGTATTGTGCATGCAGTCAATGCATGTACAATGAACACTGGCTTAGACTTCATCACTAACTGTGTTAAATTGAAGTTTTCAATCTTGCCACCATTAATTTTAGATTTCTGACTCGTTTAGATACTTTGAGCTTTATATGTTACATACTACGAGTGTTTTCTTCAAGAAAACGCATATTCCTAAACTATGAAAAGTAGAAAAAAAAATTTAAAAAATGAATGTCTTGTAAAAGACTAGCGATGTAGATACTGCATTTTTCAATAGGGGCAAACCTCATCATGTAGATACTACGTTTTTCAGTGGGGCAATTCCGCGAAAAATGTTACCCGAGCTCAGAATCATGAAATCTGTAATAATTCCAAAAATATATGTGCTACAGTTATAAATTTAGTATCACACGATAGAACTCATCGATCTCTTTAATTTGAGTGGTATTTGAATACATTTGAAGTATGTTTAGACATAATTTTCTTCAAAAAACCCATTTTCTTGCAAAATTTTCTCATCTTTTTTGAAAAATGCACAATCTTTGAGTCTCATTATTTCACATTCAACAGCACTTCAGAATTAATTTATAGTAGTTTATATTTAAGAAAGGACCAAAAATGACTAATATTAATTTACATTGGTTATCAAATACTTTAAAGTATAAATATAAGGACCTAAAAAAGTGGTCCGAGGTGTAATGTCCGTAACGTTAAAAATGTAATGTCCGTAACGCAACATTTATGGTCCTGTGTGGGATATACTGAATCTGTTGTACCTAATTGTCATCCTCCAACTTAAACAGGTCCTCAGCACCCATTTCACAAGAAAATTGGTTTCACTTCATGCTTAAGCTTGCAAAACTTTTGACAAATGCGTTGGTAGGTGAAAAGTCATGTCCAAAAAATGTAATGTCCGTAACGGCAAGCATTATGTGTGATAACTACCAAACGATAAATAGAAACTAATTCAAATTTAATATATTAACACTTCAGGGTGACTTGTTTGAGATTACCACAAATAGGTTCAGAATGTTAATGATGGTTTCTAGAAATAAGCCCCCAAAGTTGCAAAAAAAACGTCTGAATGTAATGTCCGTAACGCTGGAACTGCCCAGTGGGGAAAATGCAAGTTCAGTGTAGATACTGCGTTTTGCAGTAAACTCAATGTGCCATATGAAAGAGGATTGTTTACTGACTACTTTTATGTACGTATAAGTGAAAATTGAAAAAAAAAATGTCAGATACTGCGTTTTTCCGTGGGGCGGCAGAATTAGCGATGACGGGTTGCTTCTTGTTCCAGTTAGTGCACAAATTGGTAGAATAAACTGTGTTTTCGCGACATTCTTGTCCTTTGAAATCGGATTACCCTTTTTTAGGAACACCCTGTATTACGTCTTAAAAATTGTGTCAAAGTGTTAGTTTAAATACCCTTACAAAATGAATTTCTTGCTTGCTTGACATATTTGTTATCTTAAGATTTGATCTTTAACCCGTTTAGTACTGGGCACCAGGGGCGTAGGCTGGTTTGGGCATGGGGATGTGCACATCTTGGGGAGGTGGAACTGGGAGGTGCACATCTTAGGGAGGTTGAACTAAAGTTGAGAAAATCGGGCGTTGAAAGCAGAAAAGGTGGTGGATATTTCTTTTGCTTGCCAGGGGCGGAACTCCTATGGCTCCGCCTACGCCCTTGGGCACAATTTTTATGGCAAAATCAGAATCAAAATTAAAATCTTCAACAGGTAAATATTGAAACTGATTTACATTTTGAATGTCCTTTTGGTGAAAAATTATCATTGAAAATGCTTTCATGTAATTTCTACCATAACATAACAACACGGTTTACAATCTCCAAAAGAACCCGAAGAACTATCACATAAACAAAATAGCAAACAATCATTGCCATATACCCATGTATACTAGGTGAGCCGATCGCTCTTTGATTGGGACGAGGTAGATTCATATTTACTTTGTAACGCATGCCATACGAACAACAAGTCTCGGTTTGGTGAATATGAATAACTGAAATCCGTTATTTGCAAATCATGTAGCCTGTTGATACAGTCAACCAAAGGCATACAGCAAATGCATACATTTCTGCTCGTGTTTTAAAGGCTGTTTACAAATTTTTCGGCAGTGTTTTGTTTGTAGCTGTCACTATACAATCAAGCCCCTATATGGTGAACTTGCTATTGCAAACACTAATCAGGTCAAACACGCACACGCACACAACACAAAAACAAACACACACACACACACACACACACACACACACACACACACACACACACACACACACACACACACACACACACGACACACACACACACACACACACACACACACACACACACACACACACACACACACACACACACACACACACACACACACACACACACACACACACACACACACACACACACACACACACACACACACACACACACACACACACACACACACACACACACACACACACACACACACACACACACACACACACACACACACACACACACAAGACGGGTTTATGTGCTTTATGGCATTTGCTTTCACCAAAATGCATGACAGAAATATTTGGAAATTTCAAGTCATTTGGGGAAAAGTCGTTTGTTACCCATCGTGAATCGAAAATATCACTTTTAAGCATTATCAATATAATACCTACTAACAAGAAATGCTATAAAGTTTACGGAAATTTACTGGCTTTCTGGTTATAAGTATGATAGTGAAAAAACAATCTGACTAAAAAAAAGATACGCAACCATGCAAAAATTTGCTTGTGAACCAGCTCCAAGTGAATTACAATAAATTCAGTCAGCATTGTTTACAGGGTAGGAATGTCGAAAACCAGTGAAAAAAAATATATATATATATCGAAATATCCAAATCACGGTTTTTATATTGACTTTATAAAGTCAAGGTAATGACGTGATTGAGCAGGGAAAACAAACAGAAGTAAGTCAGTTGTAGTTGCGGTTTTCAATCAAATCAATTCTTGAAATAGTTTGTGTTTTTGATTGTAGTATTGCAGTGTCACGGTAAGCTGACTTTAACGGAAACAATTTTTTGCGAGAAGGAATTTTTGAATTGTCCTTTTAAAAGGTTCACTTCACAAATAGGTGTGTTATTTGATATACAGTATTTAATTTTGTTTTCAATTTAATTGAACAAAATATTAAAGGTAGTATTCATGATTTTTAAGGCCTCAAACAAACAACAACCAGGTCCACTATGAGCTTGAAACTCAGACCAAGTTTTCCAGGAGGATCAGGAAGACGCCACAGGATTAGCTTAAAGACACAAGTTAACAATGACTACAGTCAATAAAAAAATGTGAGCTACATAATACTCCATGCTTTAAGTGTTTTTGATAATGTCTAGAAATGAAGCCCGGAAAAATTGTATTTCAAGATGATTATTTAGTGTTTAAAAAAAATTAAAATCTATGAGTACTCAGGTTTACCGGATCCACCCTGCACATTTCCTCATATAGACAAGTGTGGGTAGATCTAGGATATTGTATACTCCACTGCAGTAGTATTTCCAAGGGTGATGTTTATTCAGGCATATCTTGCCAGTGGCATCATAACTTTCCAAACATTTGTATTTTAGGATGTTTATTTGTCCATTGAAGCACTACTATGTAGCTCAGATATCAAAGTTTGACATTTCTTTTTAAGTTAGGCTAAAAAGGGGGGGGGGGTTAAATCCGTCCCCGCTCCAATACTGGAGCATCGGACGGTGCCTATCTCCGTTTCAGTAACCCTAGGCCGCAGGGTTACAAAAGGCAGTTTGACTACAGTGGGGGTTAATCCTCTGGTAGCCCTATGTATTTTACTTCCATACCCCATCTAGATATCCGAACTTCAGGCTGGAGGTCGTAGGTACCATTTTTATAATGGTCTTTGATATAACCCGACCGCGAGTCGAACTCGCAATCTTCCATATCCGAGACGCTTCAACAAATGAACTAACCCACCGTCACCGTTATTTTTGTCACCCTCAACTTACCCACCCAGACAACGCATTTCCAGATTCGTCATACACAATAATTATTACGATAATTGATCTATAGACTTCGAAATCACAAAGCATTTGTATGAAATACAAGGAATTATCATAAATGCTCTTGTACTGCGAGCTAATCAGTAACAATGAATAATGACTAACGGCGAATAGTAACAACGAAAATGGCGAGTAATGAGTAGCATCAACGGGGAAATGACGAAATCAAAGGCAATTATACTTCAGAATTTGCATATCTTATTTCCCTTAAAACAGCTGATAATAAGAAATGTCAATTATCTTTCTGTATAACTATCAAATTGTTTCTTTTTCAACATCTGAAAAGAAAATAATACTTGGATATTCGTAGTGCCAAACATTTTGTGATGACAGTTTCTTTAGCGTCAAGTTGCTAACATCGCACAGCGGATGCGCAGAATCATGTGCGATATCAACCCCCCATCCCTCCCCCACCCCCACCCCACCCCAAAAAACTGTCATCACAATTCACAATTATTCACATTTGTGTTTTATATAGCGGGAAGTGGTCTCAGTCCACGTCGGCCAAGCCGGGGTCCAGATGGGCAATTCATGCTGGGAACTGTTCTGCATCGAGCACGGTATCCAACCCGACGGTCTTATGCCCAGTGACACCACGTTGGGAGGGGGGAACGATTCCTTCAATACCTTCTTCAGTGAGACTGGGTCTGGCAAACACGTGCCTCGAGCCATCTTCGTCGATTTGGAACCATCGGTTATTGGTGAGTATCGATTCATGAAAAGGTGAATTTAAAGACTGTGTTCATGATTTGCACACCCTAAAATCAACTTATCGACCAAAATAAAATCATTTATAATCTAAAGATTCATATAAATCTTCACCTCTGACGAAAGCATTAGGACTGAAATATCAGATTTCGTTAAGATAAGAGCTGAAAACTTCACACAGAATGAAAGCAACGTACCGTCAAATTCAGTAAGAGACGCGTCGCTCGTCTTACTGCCAGACCTGATTCGTGTATCACCTATTGAAAACTAAATACCTGCTAATCAAAGCTTGCAAGAACAAAAACTCACACTAGTGCCTTTGGACAATTTTCAAGCAATCTTTGCTACGGTTGGATTCGACCAAATTCAAAATTAGTAGGTGAAAGCTACATTCAGTGTTACCGCTGCAAAACACAACCTGAACAACGGCCCAATATATAATGCTTAATCGTTTAGATTTCAAAACTTAACAACGTGTGAATCCGAAATTTTGAGAACTACATCTTTTTC
Organism: Eucidaris tribuloides; assembly: GCA_001188425.1. Taxonomy (NCBI): domain Eukaryota; kingdom Metazoa; phylum Echinodermata; class Echinoidea; order Cidaroida; family Cidaridae; genus Eucidaris; species Eucidaris tribuloides. The sequence continues at coordinate 16,648 of JZLH01S0108617.1, read as the reverse complement.
TGGATATCTTTATCTTATCAAATCTGAGCAAAACGGTTCAATTCGAACACACAGTTTTTAAACCATACAAGTAACCAAGTAGGGGGGGGGGATCCAAGGGAGTTATGTTAAAAAAATAGATATAGAAAAGAAGGACATGTGGTCAACAGGTCAACGGAATGGATTATACTACCTACCCTTACCTCATGTTCTGCAGATGACACCTGAAAGTCTACAAAATAACTTTCTCAGATATGTTGTGTCATTCGATCCACCTCAATCCCCGATTAACATAACGAAAACAGCAAGAATTTTAAACTGGGAAGCTATAAATATTCTTAAGGATTATTCACAATAATTTAAATCTAACACCACTTTGCATTTAAGTTAACAAATGCGTGTTTTACAAATTATTTGACCGCTAATCTTGTAAGGCATTTAAATTTTTCCATTCATTCTATGTATTTTCCTTATTTTTCCTGTTAAAGAAGTGTGTAGTACCTATTTTTGTCGTAATAATGTTTTTTTTCCCACCATATTTAATAGTGTGTATCTTGTAATCGTAATGGCCCTTCATATGAAGTGGAAACAAATCGAACTAAATTGAATATACCTGAAAAAAAAGATCAACAATTTAAATTTCCGATTTAATGGGACATGGGTGTTGATACGTGAGCTAAACTACAATTCTGATGTTTTGAAATTTATGTTTCCTCCTTGCCTCTATTTAACGCTGTCAGACGAAGTCCGTACGGGTTCGTATCGTCAACTCTATCACCCAGAACAACTGATAGAAGGGAAAGAGGACGCAGCCAATAACTACGCGAGGGGTCATTATACAGTCGGACGTGAATGGATCGACAACTGCGTGGATAGGATCAGAAAGTTAGTGGAACATTGCACGGGGTTGCAAGGGTTCATGATCTTCCACAGCTTCGGGGGAGGTACGGGGTCTGGCTTCACGGCTTTGCTGCAGGAGCGTCTTTCGGTGGAGTACGGGAAGAAGTCCAAGTTTGAGTTCTGTATCTACCCGTCGCCCTTGATATCAACCGCGGTTGTTGAGCCGTATAATACCATTCTGTCGACGCATACGACCCTCGAGCATGCCGACGTCTCGTTCATGGTCGACAACGAGGCCATCTACGACATCTGCAAGTCGAAACTCGATATCGAGCGCCCCTCGTACCATAATTTGAATCGTCTGATCGCTCAGAGTGTATCTGCCATCACGGTGTCTCTGCGATTCGAGGGCTCCCTCAACGTTGACCTGAATGAGTTTCAGACCAACCTGGTGCCGTATCCTCGCATTCATTTCCCACTGACGACTTTAGCACCCGTCGTGTCGTCGGAAAAGGCGTACCACGAACAATTTTCCGTCGCCGAAATCACGAATGCGTGTTTCGAGCCCAGTCACCAAATGGTAAAGTGTAATCCACAAACTGGGAAATACATGGCCTGTTGTATGCTCTATCGTGGCGACGTTGTACCCAAAGATATCAATGTAGCTATAGCTAACATCAAGACCAAGCGTACTATCCAGTTCGTTGACTGGTGCCCGACTGGCTTCAAGGTCGGTATCAACTTCGAACCTCCCGCCGTCGTACCTGGTGGCGACCTCGCCAAGGTTAATCGGGGTGTCTGTATGCTGAGCAACACCACGGCCATCGTCGAAGCCTGGAACCGTATCAACCACAAGTTCGACTTGATGTACGCCAAACGAGCGTTCGTCCATTGGTTCGTTGGAGAAGGGATGGAAGAAGGCGAATTCTCGGAGGCTCGGGAAGATCTGGCCGCTCTCGAGAAGGACTACGAAGAAGTTGGCTCAGACTCAGTCACAGATGAAGTCGACGAAGAAGACGAGTATTGAAGTCTCCACAAATTTAAGCTCCCGTTGTTTTCCGTTCCAGCTTTGTAACAATATTAATCATTCTTACTTGAATTTTCTAGGAAATATTGCATCATCTACCGATATTCAGATGGTGTTTCTTTTTTCGTCATTTTGACTCCGCCGGTATCGATCTACAACAATGTTTTCAAACAGCGAATTGATTCTCGGCATCGTTAAAATTATTTAGCCTGTCATGGCTTTGATTGTTATTATTTTCTCGTTATTTACTGACAGATGAAATTCGAACTGGTTCATATCATCGGCTCTTTAGTCCAGAGCAACTGATTACGGGTAAGGAGGATGCGGCTAATAACTATGCGCGAGGTTATTTCCGAGGTAAGGAACTTATTGACGTGGTTTTGGACAGAGTTAGGAAGGTAGTCGATCAGTGCTCCGATCTGCAAGGATTTCTTCTTTTCCATAGCTTCGGTGGCGGGACAGGATCTGGTTTTACCGCGTTATTAGAGGAACGTCTCTCGCAGGAATACGGCAAAAAGTCGAAACTCAATTTTGGCATCTATCCTTCACCTCTTATATCTACTGCTATCGTAGAACCGTATAATACAGTTCTTCTAACTCATGCAACTCTCGAACACAGTGATTGTACTTTCTTGATGGATAATGAAGCCATTTTCGAGCTTTGTCACCATAACCTTGCAATACAACGTCCTTCGTATAACGACATCAATCGTCTCATTGCATTAAACGTGTCTTCCATGACATCGTCACTCAGATTCGGTGGCGCCCTGAACGCTGACTTGACTGAATTTCAAACTAATCTCGTTCCCTTTCCACGTATTCATTTCCCATTGACAAGCCTAGCACCAGTCACGTCACCGACAAAATCTCACCATGAACTTATTACTGTCAATAAAATAACTGCTGAATGTTTCGAGCCTGAATATCAGATGGTCAAATGCAACCCACAAAATGGAAAATATATGGCTTGCTGTATGATGTATAGGGGCGATGTAGTGCCTAAAGACGTTACCGCGGCAATCACTAAAGTTAAAGTTAAAAACTCTATCAGGTTTGTCGACTGGTGTCCGACAGGTTTTAAAGTCGCCATCAACCGCCAATCGCCCGTGGCTGTACCTGGAAGTAATATGGCGAAGGTCCAACGTTCTGTGTGTATGTTGAGCAATTCGACTGCCATAGCCGAGGCGTGGTATAGGACTAATCACAAATTCGACCTGATGTACGCCAAACGAGCCTTCGTTCATTGGTTCGTTGGCGAGGGTTTGGAGGAAGGACAGTTTTTCGAGGCTCGTGAAGATCTGGCGTCTCTGGAAAAAGACTACGAGGAGGTTGGTCTGGACACTGCAACTTTAAATGAAACTGTATGTGAAGAGTACTAAAAGTATGATGTAGTTGTATATCACCGGTAAACGTATTATGCAGGGTGGCCCAGAAAAAAAGCGACACAGTTGCATTAACGGTTATTTCCCAAATTAATTGTTCATCTTCGTTCATCTGACAAACTACTTTTCGTGAGTAGAATGACACGAAGATCTGTTTTTCCTGGGTACTTTCCATTGTAGGCCCGTTTTTGTGAACCAATGTAAATTCGGTATGTGGGCACTAGTTTACGTGTAATTTCTACAGGATGCCATCAATAGGACGTCTTTCCGCTAATGAAGCTGAAATGCACTGCTTTGCAAAATTGCCTCTGAAATGAAAACTACTGATTGAAAAGTGACGATCTAAGTCTTAATTGCTCAAAAGGAATACACTATCAGATGAATGGGACAAATAATAATTTTTCTTGGATAATATAAAAATTATGTATTTAGTGTTCCGGTTTTTTCTGCTCCACACTGTATATCCTGGCCCCTGACGGGTGACAAAAGTGCTGCAGCACCCCTCTGGTTGTGTTGAGAGGGCATAGCATTTTTCAGAATTTTGCTCCATCAAATTTGCGTTTGTACCAAAATTCCTTTGAGGCCTTTGTCTCCAAAACACCTACAGTTCGTTGACTTCCGTAGTAATCTGACAACATCTCCCTTTTTATGGGGGGGGGGTCATATTTGTGATGAAGTAGGGTTTTCATGTGTCACTTTCTGTATTTTAAGCTGTAGATGACAGGTTCGAGTCCCACTGGTTCATTTTTTTCTGACATGTTTGTTGAAAAATTATCGATCAGCAGTTGCGATCTTAAAATTACAGAGAACGACATATGAAAATCTACATCAAAATATAACGTGTCGTTATTCCTAAGGTTCGTATACTAGCAATTCGGATTAACAAAGGGTATTTTATTTCCGGATCAACAATCCTTCAGGTACAGATTTATAGGAACTTTGTGTTTAGGAAACTTCGGTATAACGAACGTCACCCCAATAAAACGTTTGCTTTGGGACCCTGTTACTCCCTTTTTTTGGGGGGGGGGGCACTTCAAATTGATTTGTGCATAATTTGTGGCCCGTTATACCGACAGAAGCAACTTACTCCTGGGTACAAAATCGTCCACACAGGCCTGCTTAAATTCCCCTGAAAAAGAGTGAGAATAAACAAAAAACATTAAGTATTTGACCATCGAAATAAATTAAGATCATGCCTAAAAATTTCTCCATAATTAATTGCTGTATCATAGACCTTTTTCTCCACATGTGTATATTTTACTAGTGACAGCATAACCGTCTAAATTTGTGTGTTTTATGGTGTTCATTTGTCCATTCCAACACTATCATGTAGGTCAGATATCAAAGTTTGACAATTGTTAAATGGTGCTTCTACAGTGTTAAATAGTGTCTTTAAGTATTGGCTTAGAAGAACATGTTTTTAGTTTTAGTTTGACTTCAGTAAGATTGTACTAATATGTTTAATATATATTTATAATATTTATATATATTGATATTTTTAAAAAAAAATGACTTTTAACATTATTTGATATTGACGATAGAGTATACTGGAAATCAATTAATATTCTAAATAATGTATAGTAGTATTATATGGTAAACAAAATTATAAATATGGTGACGGGTCGCTTGTTTGTGAGCACTTGTATACAAACAACAAAATCAGCAAAATAAAAACATACGTTTGAATAAAGCATAGAGGAAAGTCAAAATTCAACATAATTATCATTAATAACTTAAATGAAGGAAATCTGAACAAGCACTAATGGTTTTTATGATTCAATCTGCTTTGAACCGTTCAAATGAAAATAAATACATGTCTTGTATTTATAATCAGTGAACATGAACCAATATGAATGAAAGTTAAACTGAAATTTTCGCTTTTGAAGGTATTATAATTATGGTCGCTTTTAATGATATGTATACAGAGTAAAACAAAATAAAAAGAAGGTACATGAACTTCGATTTTCTTTTACATGAGAGTAAATACCGCTAGTTGTCATTTATTGTTGCACTTATTTGTGTTTGGATGCATGGTTCTCTGGATTTTAAAGTCTGAACATGTAGTTGTGAATGATTGACATACCGTATTATTATTATGATGTAAATCTTCATGGTGTGTTTGTGGTATGTGTAGGTATGTGGTTTCGTGTTTGCTTGTGTGTATATATATATATATATATATATATATATATATATATATATGTGTGTGTGTGTGTGTGTGTGTGTGTGTGTGTGTGTGTGTGTGTGTGTGTGTGTGTGTGTGTGTGTGTGTGTGTGTGTGTGTGTGTGTGTGTGTGTGTGTGTGTGTGTGTGTGTGTGTGTGTGTGTGTGTGTGTGTGTGTGTGTGTGTGTGTTTTTTGTGTGTGTGTGTGTGTTTGCGTTTAGGTGTGTGTATGTATGTGTCTGTATGTTAGTGTGTGATTTTGTGTATGTGTGCTTCCGTGATCGTAAAGTGTGTGCGTATGCATTTAGTGTATAAACAATACACTATTATCCACAGATGTTATAAGCTGTTGTTGAAAGTGTGACATCAACATGTGTTGCTATATATGCAAGTTGTTATCCAAGGTTGTATACCCATAAATCTATAGTTAATTAGTACACCATTAATATGGGTGTATTGTACCTGGGAAAATGAAAGGCGTGTCGCCTGTTTGGTGGTAGACCGGGATGAAATGTACAAGTCTTTATGTCTTCTGCCTGCTTACATCGTTGAAGTGGTAGTCGAGCTCTCGAAAATATCCTACGAAAATGGTAAGTGGGTTGTGATCTTTATCGTATGTGCCAGGTAGAGATCCTGGATTATTTACGTATAACTAAACGACTTTCTTGATACATAATTTTATGCTGATGTAGTGTTCCAAAGCAATTTTATTACACATGAAATCAATTTGATTAAACAACAATTTGCGAGCGTCGATAATCACAGAAACTGGTGTGATTTCCTTTATTCATGTTTGATTTCACTTTATTTTTTATACATGTATTAAGCAATTAAATCATGGGTTTAGTACTTTAAGTTCCTTCTGTGCTCTGTCACTTGAATCTTTGTTAACCGCCATTGCTTTCAACTTTGTGCTTTTTCTTTGCCAAAAAAGATTACATGTTTATTACTCCAGCTTTTCCAAATATACGTACTTACTGCCCATTATGCCGGCTGGGCACGTAGGGCAGCAAATATACCAAATATACACCGCTGTCAAAACGCTATTAGAATTAAACGTGATTATTTAATAAAAGCAATTATGCATTTTCATAAATTCGTGTTTATAATTTTGTTAAAAGGCTGGTTGATCCGTTAACTCTTATAAATTGTTTATCTATAAAACTCGAAGATGTCGAAGTTAACCGTTTAAATGTAATCATTGTTGTGACAAAGTCGTGATTTGATATCACATGTCACACAAGTATAATTCCAAATCAATAATATGCTAACGTAGGATTTTTTAAAGATGGTATTCCATCATATGAATATTGTACTGGGTTTTTTCTTGACAAAGTGAGAACAGGGCTAAATATCCGATTCTGACGATATTCATTTGAACCAACCCCGTTATAATCCACGTAAATACGTGTGACGTGTCACAATTTGTTGTTCTATTTATGACGAGTATCACTGAATCATGTGACCTTGTATGCCATTGTGTCTTTCTTTTGCATGACAATTGTATATTGTCACTCGTGTGTATTCAGGCATATATTTGCAGTGTGTGTGTGTGTGTGTGTGTGTGTGTGTGTGTGTGTGTGTGTGTGTGTGTGTGTGTGTGTGTGTGTGTGTGTGTGTGTGTGTGTGTGTGTGTGTGTGTGTGTGTGTGTGTGTGTGTGTGTGTGTGTGTGTGTGTGTGTGTGTGTGTGTGTGTGTGGTGTGTGTGTGGGTGGTGGTGGGTGTGTGTGTGTGTATGTACCGTATGTGTGTTTCTGTCTGTCTATGTGCGTGCTTGCGCAGGAGAGTGTATGTGTGTGTGTATGTACCGTATGTGTGTTTCTGTCTGTCTATGTGCGTGCTTGCGCAGGAGAGTGTACGTGTGTGTCTGTGAAACCTTCAACATAAAACCTGTCTGTAATGTGGCCATCTCAGGGGAACAAATAATGTTGCCCTTGTGGACAGGTGGCTGTAGCTATAGACAGGTTCTTTATCACATGATTTTTCTACAGAGGAATCATTTTAGTAGCCCTATAGGCAGGTTGGCTGCAATAAAGAGGTGGGCTCTCAAACAGGATTGACTGTACTTTCCTCAATGTATTTTCATAATTTGTACGTTTCAGGCCAAAACAGAGAATACCTCGCATTGACGACAGATTGATCGATTAGTAATAGTAGCTTTAAGTTCTTCATTATAACGGTGACCCAACCCCAAGTATCCACTTAAATACATGACTAAAATCTAAAGTCATAGGTATCCATCTAAATTTGACATGCGACTACTACTGTATTATACAAGTACCATAGCTATGATTATGCTTTGCGATATTCTGTACAAATAAAAAGAATCGAAATGAAAGACACTGGCAAAACTATGGTGGTTCCAAATATACCTTTTCTTCTATAAAATAAGATGTGAGATGTTTATGTTAACAGGGTACACAGTTTATGAAAAACGAGAAAACTAAATCTTATGCAATTATTTTTCGCGTTTTGAAAAAGGGGTGCGAACTTTGCCTGGATATGCGAATCTAACAGACCTTGGTGTTATTAACACAATATGGACAAACTAGACAGGGCTATAATTGCCTAATAATTGTAAATATGCAGAAACTACTGTTCCAGTGTGAAATGGTCCACTCTTTCATGAGGGTGACAGGTATATACAGTTCGTTGGTCAATGCTAGTAAAAGACGACGTTGAGGGCATGCAGTGTTCATAATGCATTGGATTTTCCTCTGACTTGGATTTTTCAAGTTATGTTATGTAACATGTTATGTTACTTTTGCCAATGTGTCAACTCAAGTATGAAGTCAAATTTGTATATTTGTTTTTCCCTTTTTTCATTGGCACTGCCTATAAATATCCGAGTTGAAAATAGGGTTTAAAATATCAATTTAATCTATGGTTTCTCGAAAGCGTCTTGTACCACATTTGTCTGAAATAATCTCGATCCAAGATAAACATTTTCTGCGATCAAAGAAGTAAAACAAACATACACACGCATGCCATTAAAAATAAGATAAAATGAAATCCGAAAATTCTAATCCTGAAAAGTCAAATTTTGTGAAACTCCATGCTCCAAATCAATGTTGTGATAGGACAAGACAGTAGAAATACAATCTGCCGAGGGCAACATACACATTCATTCAAAATTGATAAAAGTCAGATTTCTCGAATCGATATCATATTAAGTTTAATCAGTCTTTCACTGTTGAATTTCTCAACAAAAATTGTATTATTTGGATCCACATTAATGTGTAGGAAACTTCTCAGTACGGTATAAAATGACAAAAATAGCACACACAAAAAACGCGACCTCCGTGAACAAATTTAACGAGTCAGCTTTTATATTTACTTACAGCGCGAGTGCATCTCCGTTCATATCGGCCAGGCCGGGGTCCAGATGGGCAACTCTTGTTGGGAGTTATATTGTCTGGAACACGGCATCCAACCAGATGGCAAGAAACCTAAGGATGAGACTAACAAGGAGGAAGATGTCTCTTTCAGCACCTTCTTTAGAGAGACTGGAAAAGGCAAACACGTGCCTCGCGCCATCTTTATCGACTTGGAGCCGAGCGTGATTGGTAAGCGTTTTTGCAAGGATTTTAAACTCCAAATGACTCGAGAAATCTGAGATTTATTCATTTTGATCCAACTCAAGATCCAGGAGTGTTTATTAGCGGACTATTTGGGATGGCGGATTGATGGAGTAGGCCTACATGATGATAATCTAAAAAGGGCTTAAGTGGTTCTTCCTAGTTTCATGAAATAGATATTGTTATTTAGATGAAAGAAATATAATGATTATTAGAAACTATAATTCTGATACGCTCAGCGTCATTTATAAATATGAATTTGATTCTGAAATGGAAACTCACAATATAACATTCATGAGCATGTGAGTGCGCTATTTCATAAAAAAATATCGGGTCCAGAAGAAATAATACAAACTTCAGCGATGATTAAATGGTGTTGATTTGATTAGATTTTTTTTTTCGCTTCCGCCGTATTTGCAAATATATGTACGTAAACCATTTCGACGTATTAACAATCAAAATTTAGTTATAAGAAAAGAAACTAAACTAGAACCATAAATAAAACAAACAAAAAACAACAACAAATGTTGGTTCTAATCCTCCTAAATCAATACCTGAATTTTATGGATATTACAACAGGCATCTGAAGTGGAGAATCCTCAATTTAGAAATGATTTTGACAATGATTTATTCGCCATAGATAATGATTGGAAGACATGCACGGCGGGGTGTGATAAAAGGGGTTATAAGAGACGGGGATAGGTAGAGGGGATAAGAAGGGATATGAGAGGGGGATAGGAGAAGGGATAAGATGGGGATAAAGGCTGGGCGGGAAATAAGACGGGATAAGAGATGGGATATGAGGCGGGATTAGGAGGGGAATGTGAGGGGTGGATTTGGAGGGGGAAGTAGAAGGGATAAGGGGGAAATTCAGAAAAAAAAATGGAGGACATTTAGGGGATATCTGGGGGATAATTGGGGAAATTAAAGTATGGATTAAGGTAGTCTGGCTTCCAGACGCAAGAACTTATCCTATTTCCTAGAGAAATTAGGCCTACTATCATCAGTTATCTGTCATGAACTATAAGACTAGTTTTCTGAGGTACATTTCGACTGCCGTCGCATACTGCGGGTGCTTCGCACCCGTACTGCTAGGGAGAAAAAGTCGCAGGGTCTGGAACCGAGATTAGGATTAAGGGTGATAAGAGGGTTATGAGAGGGGAAGAGGATGAATAAAATGGGGAATAAAAGAAGCAATATTAGGGGGATGGGATTAGGGTTAGGGAAAATAAAGGGGGAAATTAAGAGGAAAATTAAGGGGGAAATAAAGGGAGGAAGAGGAAATAAAGGGGGTAGGAGGGGAATTAAAGTGGGATAAAAGCAGGGGGAAGAACGGAATAAGAGGAAAATAATTAAGGGGGAATAGTCGCGAGAGCGAAATAAGAGGGTCAATGGAGACTTGGGGAATAAGAACGGGAATATGAGGGGAAATATAAGGGGAATAAAAGGGTGAATATGATTGGTATTTTTGTTTTGTTTTTCTTTTAGATGAGGTCCGTACAGGGAGTTACCGCCACCTCTTCCATCCTCAACAAATGATTTCTGGGACCGAGGATGCAGCCAACAATTACGCCAGGGGTCATTACTCTATCGGCAAAGAGAAGATTGATGAGGTGGTTGATAAGATCAGGAGGTTGTCCGAGATGTGTACTGGACTCCAAGGGTTCCTGGTCTTCCACAGTTTCGGAGGAGGAACAGGGTCTGGGTTCTGTTCTTTGCTGATGGAGCGCCTCTCCGTCGACTACGGTAAGAAGTCCAAGCTGGAATTTGCCATTTATCCTGCTCCCCAGGTCTCCACGGCAGTGGTCGAGCCATACAACACCATCCTGACCACCCACACCACGTTGGAACACTCGGATTGTGCGTTCATTGTCGACAATGAGGCCATCTACGATATTTGCCATCGCAACCTCGCCGTTGAAAGGCCGACGTATACAAATCTCAACCGATTGATTGGTCAAGTCGTATCAGCAATTACCGCATCTCTACGATTCGAAGGCGCCCTCAACGTTGACTTGGCCGAGTTTCAAACAAATCTAGTGCCCTATCCGCGCATCCATTTTCCACTTTCGACCATGGCTCCAGTTGTTTCAGCCGAGAGAGCTCACCACGAACAGTTCACCGTCGCCGAGATCTCCAACGCGTGTTTTGAACCAGCCAATCAGATGGTAAAATGCGACCCCCGATACGGTAAATACATGGCGTGCTGCATGCTTTACAGGGGCGACATCGTCCCAAAGGACATAGCTAAAGCCATTGCCGATATCAAGACGAAGCGAACCATCCAGTTCGTTGACTGGTGCCCTACCGGTTTCAAGGTGGGGATCAACAACACACCTCCAACTGTTGTTCCTGGGGGCGATCTCGCTAAGGTACAGCGTGGGGTCTGCATGTTGAGTAACACCACTGCCATATCAGCCGCATGGGCGCGGGTCAATCACAAGTTCGACCTGATGTATGCCAAGCGCGCCTTTGTCCATTGGTATGTTGGTGAAGGCATGGAGGAAGGAGAGTTCTATGAAGCGCGCGAAGATCTAGGTATGTTGGAAAGAGACTATGAGGAGGTCGGAATGGACTCTTTTGAAGAGGAAGATGATTTGGATGCATATTAGTTTATAGGGCACGTCAGTGTCGTGCGAATGGACGTGGGCGCATCCATTTTGTATTTGTTTATGTGATCTGTTTTTATGTTGAAATGCTTGGGCATCAAGAGGCGGTGGAAAGGGTGGCGGGGTATGTCCCCAAACTCTTAAAAGTGAGACCATAGATAAAACGTCATTTCACTTTTACAGTGTTTTAGAGGATCAGAACCATGCACAAGATTAAATCACAAATATTTTGAGCTTCGTCTTTGATGTGCCACATTATGAGAGAATGTAAAATTAACACGTTGGGGACTAAAATCGAGATATCGCGGCCTGGGGTCTACGGAGAATGCGACTTATAATCTCCAACATGTTATACGTGATTTGAGGAAGTTACTAGCGTTTCTGCTCACCTCCTTTCACACTTTCCCCCACTTTTTCATCAAGGTTCCCTGTCGGTCCTCTTACATTTGAGAAACCGTTGACACCTTGTTTTAATGTAAAACTTAAAACATTACACGTATTATTTTCTCTTTTTTCTTCTTGTAGTTTTTGGATGATGCATACATCAATGGAATATAATAATGTTGAGTAAGGGATAAAAATTGATGGACACAAACGTAGACGATACTTATTTACAATCAGGACCCTGGGAACGATTTTTTTCACCGGGGGTGCCAAGATATATATTTTCGCGGCCAAAATAATTTTTCACGGCCAAATTCGCGGCCAAATCAACAGCCGAAAAGTCGCTCAGCGGGGGGGGGGGGGGGTAGGGGGAGGGGCGGCGAGAAAAATTTTCGCGGTCCAACTTTTTTTTCACGGCCAAAAGTTTTTTCACAATTTGTTCACGGTCAAATTTGAAAAAAAACAGATAGACATACATGTCTTTTTGCAGAGGGTGCTGTGCACCCCCTGAAAAAATTCTGGGGGTGCTGCAGCACCCCCAGCACCCCGCTTCCCAGGGCCATGATTTACACTAGTACCAGAATTTAGGTTAAGTCAATTTACGTAAATTTTTGAAGAGATGTCCAATTCATGATGTCCACGTGTTTTGACGATAACCTCAAAACAGGTCAATCGACTCTGTACAAAGAATTTTCTGAACATTAAGCAATTACTGATTTTCTTCAACGTCTTTTATTATGTGGTTTTTTTTTTGAAATATCACTTTAGTATAGGTAAGTGACATGTTTCCTTGTCTTGACATTTACGTCATAACAGGTTTGTTGATTTGCTGTGTTAAATTTTGGAATGATGAATATCAGAATTTCAAAAGTTGTATATTTTGTTTGCATAGTCAATTAGTTGGTTTGGAGAGCTATGATCAGTACGAAGCAAGTGTAGTTCTTGAAACGAGGATTCTAACTTCCCAAAGTCCACAAGAAGCTGCAAGGGGTGATCTAAGAAATGTTTGTAATTGGTTATTAAATACTTTCCTGATAATGTAAATAATGTCTAAAGATCATATTATAATGTTATGTACTTATTTATGTTTTTTGACAATCTATGAAGATTAGAGGGTGTTGAATGATGACCGCCTGCAGCGTGATGTCCTCATTTCTATAACGCCTGAGCTGAACAGCTTGCGTTCCACTTATAGCTGTATCGTGCATTTAACCGTAGAGGGCACTGTCGTTCTTTCAGCAGCGAAGGGCTGTACTCAGCAGAAGAGTCTATTATAGTAGTTGAAGGATGAATTCTGAAACCAAGTGAGAGTAAGAGCAGACACTATCACTCTACCCTGGAAGGGAGGCCCCACCCCATTGACCCCAACCTTTCAAATATCCGCCCTGTTAAAAGAATACAATCGAATGGTCAACTTTTACAAACATAATGTATTGTTTGTAAAACTGGGTGACTAACTGGTTCGTATAAAGTCAAGAAACAATGCTGCGTAGTTTGGGATTTCTAAAGCGTCGTCTTGGCGAAACATATACTTATTATAAAAGCTTCTGAATAAAACATTCCACGAAAAGAATACTACACGGTTATAGATTGTGCTTGTCTATTTGTTATAGGTTGAATGTATATGTGCAATAGTGATAGTATGTGTTTGTGTATTCGTATGTTTGTGTTTTATATGTTCTAAAAAATAATTACGGAATTTTTATTTTTTAATTGAATGGAGAAAAATCATCCCAAATTATATATATTTCGTGATTTCCTATGTACTCTGTTTTAGAGGAATCAATTAATAATTAATAATCTCATTGCCATAGACTCAGTAATTGAGACGTATCTGAAGAACCAAACGAGTTAACCGGGCGAGTTGGCTCAGTGGTAGAGCGTCCGCTTCTGGTCCGGAAGGTCGCTGGTTCGAGCCCCGGCCGGGTCATACCAAATACTTTTTAAAAATGGTACCTTCTGCTTTCTAGCCAGGCGCTCGGCATTCTAGAACAGTAGAACGGTAGAGCAGTCTCTATGACTGAAGTGGCTACCCTGGGTAAATAAGACGTTGTTGTTGTTGTTATTATTATTATTATTATTATTATTATTATTATTATTATTATTATTATTATTATTATTATTATTATTATTATTATTATTATTATTATTATTATTATTATTACTATTATTATTATTATTATTATTATTATAATTATTATTATTATTATTATTATTATTATTATTATTATTATTATTATTATTATTATTATTATTATTATTATTATTATTATTATTATTATCATTATTATTATCATTCTGCATTTGTTGGTGTGAAGAGAAAGAAAAATTCTTATTCTAGGGTTAAATGGTCGTGATAAGCATTGAATCCATACTTCAGACACAAATTTAACGTGGTGGAGGTTAATTCAAAGAATATCAAACTTTGATATCTGAGGTACATAGTACTACTTGAATGGACAAATAAACACCCACAAATACAAAACGTCGGAAAGGATATGTTTCCATTGGCAAGATCTGTATGGAAAAGCATCACACTTTAATGTTGCGTCCGATGTATGTATGTAAGCATAAGTCACGACTGATGTAACACAGTAATAATGGGGAGAAAATGGACCTGGCAAACCGGGTACTCTACATAAATTTTCACTCTTTTAAAGCAATAAATAAAGCAATAAATAATAATTTCTTTACATTTCTTTTCAGGGCTTCATATTTGTAACTATAGCATGATAGATAATGTAGCCCAGCGGTTTTTTGTGTGTGTGTGTGTTTTGTTTTGTTTTAATGGGAACATTGTGAAACTATCTTTTAAGCTACACAATAAATTATTTGGTCACGTCCAATTCTGATAATAGTCCTTTAATAGCAGCAAACATTTCACCACACACCTTCTCAACTGAAACGTTGTAAAGTATACCGACCCTATTTTCACAGTGACACTGTGATCGCTGTGTGTCTGAATACATTGTGACCACATTGGGTGATTTCAAGTTCGGTGTTGGTGTTGAGGAAACAAAATCGTCTGCTTTACCGAGCTCAGTTGTAGCAGACGATACCGATTGCACTATAGATCACATAACACCGAGTGACGCCATGCGCGATTTATGGCGTTGGCTGAAATTTACGCCGATGGCCGAAAAAGTGGACAAATGTTACAGAACTGACATCAAATCAATACTGCCTGCCAAAAAATTTGTATGAATGTTACTTTCTCTATTCTTATATGGAAGTTTAATATAAATTTGGCGAATTATGTAAATTTCTAAGGGGAAAAGGTACTTTCAGCGGTTTGCGTCGCACGGTGAAGCTTTCTCCATATAACCAACACACACACACGCATGTCAGCTTTGCCAATAACAAGACCAACATCAACACTAACACCGAACGTGAAGTCACGAATTTCCTAATCCCTATGGTTTAGTGTTGATGAATGAGAAAATTACACGTAAATCACAAACACCACCCACGGTACTCGGTTCAGCAGACGATATTCAACACCAGCTTCAACACCAACTTCAGGAAGTACGTCATAATTTTAGGTCAACCCCGACACCAGGCCTGACTTCAAGTACAGTGTTAAAGCCGGTGTTGGTGTTCTTTACAACCTCAACACCAGATTTTAACACCGAACTTGAAATCACCCATTGTGTCTTTTTATATCGGACGACACCTTAGGTGATAATCGAACCCGATTTTATTGTCGGACAATCGAACCTCCAGAACAACGGGTCATTTTCCGAAATACTAATAACCACACAGAGGCGTCCACCCATCCCTACCCCACCCCACCCGTCCCTACACTGTAAAAAATTTGTTTAGTTTCTAAACACCTAACTAAACACTTTTCTGTGACAAGATTTTAAACACTGCGACGCGTTATATTTACGCGTATAGAGCTAAACACATGCTTGTTAGTTTGCATCACGCCCAAGGTGTTTATAAAAAAAAACATGTTTAGTTTTTAAATGTTGTAATGTTTAAAAATAAACATCTATACTGTGTATAGACTAAACACCAAATGTTTACTCCGTAATCACACACACTGTTTAAATACTAAACACCTCAAAGTCACATAAACACCCACTATGTTTAAGATCTAAACACTGAACAAAAAGTAACAACGACACACTGTTTAATTTGTAAACACTGAGACACGTCTTAATCGCTGTGACAGATTAAAAACACTGGACACCGTTTATTTCGTCATTTCTGTGTTTAGTTTCAGAACATGTGTTTAAATTTCATAAACGAATTCAAGATGAGTATACTAAACACGTGACATGTTTACATGTCATACATGTTAATTTCAAGTGTTTAACTAATTTGTTTAGTTTCAGAACACGTGTTTAATTTCATAAATGAATTCAAAGATGTATACTACACGTGACATGTTTACATGTCATACTTTAATTTCCTAAGTGTTTACTAATGTGTTTAGTTCAGAACATGTGTTTTAATTTGTCATGAAATGAATTCAAATGCATACTAAACACGTACATGTACATGTCAACATGTTAATTCCAAGTGTTAACTAATGTGCTTTAACCAATTTTGCCCGGACATAGATAAACATATAACATGTTATAATTTTACAGATGTACAGATCAAACAACCGTATATAGTACTGCTACCAGGGGAAACCTTTGCCATGACTTCAACCTAAAAGAATTATCTTCTCTCTG